>OX235271.1:124618542-124769970 GCA_944472155.2 Trichobilharzia szidati
AAACAACCCTCTAAAGTGTCCTTCACCGAATTCTCATTGGTCTACGAGTTCAAGAATTTGTGAAAGCATTTTATGGATGAAACACTCCTTAAATCGATACTATAGAATAGCTCACCAAGACTTTGGCGATCTGAACGAACGTTTTACTGAAGAACTGGAGTTTCGAGCATGTCGCAGGGGTTACTTACCTGTGGAGTGGACGTTACGTACGTGGACGTCCCGAGTGGCAGAGAATGTATAACTACCAGAAATTGTGAATACCGATCACTTACTCCATGGAAGTTGGCTCCAGTGTACATATATCATGTTCCTGTATGTTCTATCCAAAAGAGTACCAGCTGAATGGAAATGCCATTCGGTCGGATGCGTAATAATAATAATAATTTGCTTTATTCCAGAAACAGTACTAGTGGTACAGTGTGGAATTTTCAGCACATATCTACAATATTTGCATCTAATTTTACAGACATTTAAAATAAGTATTAAACAAACAAAAAAATAAATCTGAAGACACAAACAGCAAAAAAACAAAACAGGATAAACACAAAATAATTATAAATACAAAAAAGTACAAAAGTCCACCAAAGTCTAATGCAGTGTTTGTGGTGGTAGTGTGAATAATACAAAATTTTTAAGGTGGTGACTATGGCGTTCACAACCAATGATTGTCAGTTAATATTGCCGAAAAGTGCAGAAAAATAGGAAAAAACAGCCACAAAACTGATATAACATGATGGTTTATGACAGGACAATTTTGTAATGCTCATAGTGCTAATAGAGTCGGAACCAGTGGATACACAATAGAAGGAATATAGTAAAGTATAAAAATGAGGCCAATGTTAATATTTTAGGTAGCTAAGTATGTTTGAGAAGGAGTTCACTAAAGAACACAAAATAAGAGAGAAATAAAAGAGCCTAAAATTATGTCGTTAATAACAGAGCAAGTCATAAGTTTCACGCTTAACATTGTCTCTGTCGCTTAGAACACGGGCCAAGTATGGTATCGTTGAGTTCCTGTACTTGGTTGTACGAGCATAGATTATTTTATACTGATTTCTGGTTTGACTTGATGATATACAAGGCGAGAGTTGGGAGTAGAGGGGGTACACATCGTAAATACAAGTTATGGTGATGAAAAAGGGATGGGCAATCGCTAAATAAAACGGACTCGCTGTTAGGAAAAGGTATTTGTTTTCGTGTTCTTAAGTTTCGAAAATGAATTTCGTTTACGGAAGATGTTGCTCATTATGCAACAAACTTTGCAAGCAAATGTAATTTCTTATCCAGTAACTATTAAAGTATTTGTTCTGCTTAGACCGAAGAGGAATTGAAACATCAGTCTGATCGTCTAAAGTAAGGGATATATTTCTAAATCAGGGACGTTGAGTGGTGATGACTGCTCAACTAGCTAGGGATCTTGCAAAATTGCGACACGACAGCGTTTCGAGTGGGGTAAATGCTTTATAATGTGCCGTCAGCGTAGCAGGTCAACTTAAATAGTGAAGGTCAGTACCTAGTGTCGAGTGAAAAATGCCGTAAACTGATAATTTTGGGGAATCATTTACCGCTACACAATCCCCGCTCACTTTTAGTGCTCATCTTGCGCTAGTGAGTGGTAATTCGGTGGCCAAGACATTGATACTATATGATGTTTCACTCACTGAAAGTTGGCCTTATCGTAGTGGCGTCGAGGAGGAGAGTCATCATGGGTAGGCAACACAACAATATCTACTTATAGTTCTGTATGGGTGGGACGTGACTTGTGACAAACCAATGTACCCTGGTTGGTTTGGCTTCCAAATTCAGATATCACTCTTTTTTATTGGTTTCATACAAACCGTTAGACTTGATGGCATTTAGTAAATCTCCACTGAAAGCTCCTTTGTTCGATGTTCCTCACTGTTCCTGAGTGATGCGCATTTAGGTCCTCAACTATATTGACCAAACGTCGCGATTATACTGACAAGTGGTTGCTCGTGTTCCACCTCACTTTGCCGGGTTCCATATACTCCTCCAGCAAGAATTTCAGTGTTGTTTACGGTCATGAAACATCAGAATAATCCCATGATTTGACTCAGGGTATCTACAGGCTCAAAACTGGGGAGGAGATCAATGCCTGTGTATATTGCAGCTTCTGCATAGACCCTCCGTTCCTCGTCTCCTGTGTTCAGTGTCATCTTACTGATTGAAATTTCATTGTTTCAGATTCTGCGTGACTATCGCGTTTCTATCAGAATGAAGGATGGCGGTGTGAATTGCGAGAACGCCAAACTGAACTCAGATATCTTGCTTCTAAGACCCCTGACATTCCTGAAAAGGTATTCTGCAATTTTAATCAGCGCATAGTTCTTCAGTTCATTGATCTTGTTTTAAAGAGTATTTAGCGCGACACAATTGTCTGCAATTTTTCAGACATCTCTTCGTCAATACGATCGAATTCCTACTGCCTCATAGCTGCAGATGCTTAAATTTGTAGCCTTGATTCCTCGGCCTTTGCCTGAGAGCTCTGGGAATGACCTAGAAGCATCGAATTTTGCTACTGATGTTGCAACTGGCCGTATGCTATGCTTTGACAATGCTGTCAAAGATGTGTGACCATTCGAAGTCTACTGCTATGATTTCTGATTCATTAGGCGTGGGCAGATTCAGTAGGCGAGGTAGCTGCTTCCTACAGCTGCTGTAACTCATCTCAGTTCTGTTGATAGCTACTTTCACTGCTAAATATGATGTCGCTGCCTGTCATTCCTACTTGTCAGCTCCATCATACTGTTAGTGGTCACGCTTGTGAGTTCGACCTCATCCTTTGTTTGGCGAGGTGATTGTCTCACGGTTTATATATTGCAAGTCCAGAAGTCAACTCAGCTCCCTATTGGCGGAGATTATGCAAAAGAAATTCAAAGTTTGTATAACCATGAGAATGCAGCTGCAATGCAACCATCCCTTAAGGAATTTTCACAAGACAGTTGCATCTCTGGTGCCAACTATAAGCTTGAGGATGTTGAAAATGCCTTCCTGTAGCTTTTTATTCTTATTCTTACTGCTTCTTACACCCGCAACTTTATTACGGCAATTGAAATGAAATACAGTCTCTGCCTCCATACGGTGTGGAATGCTTCTGATGTTCACGTAGCTCTCTCAAAGATAAAGCGTTGGTTAGTCATAATGAGGTATATTTCTTGGGAAAATGCCCTCAGCCTTTTATGCAGTATTAAATATATTAGTTGGATCGGTTAGCACCTTTTGAGATTTTAGGACATTCCATTAACCGGGACTCGGTCTTCCAGGTTTCCCAGTCGTCTCTCAGGCTGGCCCTGGTTACCAATGCCTCTCATAGCTCTGAAAATCTTTACGCGTTTTGAGTATGGACCTACTTTTTCACTCATCCACTTAGCCAGAGAGCGGGCTTTCTTTGACCATGGCGTGCTGTGTTGTCATTTAAGCCAGAATAACTGTAACCAGTTTCTGAATAGCTGTGGCCAGTTTGCCAGTGTTTGTCCTCGTCATAGGTTATTTTTAATTGTCAGATATTACTCCAAAAGAGTAATGTGTGGTAGTCGAACGTAATATAACAATATATGCTTTAATGTTGTTCTGCATTTCGAAGATCAAACAGATTTCATGATTCCTGTAAACGTGATGAAATGAAGCAGAAAGTCTTGTAAAGATGACGCTCCGATGTTAAAATTTCTATTTCATGAAAGTATAACACTGAAAAAGTTGTCGCCTCGGTATCACAATATTTAGGAAGAGTTTGTTTAAGTTATTCAGAAATGAAACTTGCTTGTTGTGTAAACAATTTGCTTAGTCGGAGTGGGAGGGTTTTGTCATATTCTTTCTTTGTGTTTGAAGTTCTTTTGTATATTTACAAGTATTATAACTTCGATTTTGGATCAGGTGCCTTCGTAGAAGAGCTACTCATTCTATTAGGCTGGTTAGTTTCAGACTTTGGAAAGTACTTTTTCTGCCGTTCATTTTCTGATTCCGCTTGTTTCTCTAAGTTAGCCTGCATTTCTGGCCTACTCTTTTACGTACCATCAGTCTTAGGACTAATTTTCTTCCTTTTTTGGCAGTCTTTCATACTTCGCCTCGAAATAATTGCTTGCATTGTTATCTTGTGTTTCAACTGTTTTCATTTGATGACATACCTTCTACTTATTGCTAGCAAACATAAATCTAAACTGTTGTAACCTTTTGAATACTTTTCAGAGTTATTCATCTTCCAACTATGTCCACACTATATAGGTTTTCACAACCCAATGTTGACTGTGATCAGTTTTCTTCATATACTTTAGTTTTGGCGTGTGTCGGTGTAGGTAATGTAGCTCAACTGTCATGTGATCTGTTAATTCACAACCTAAAGTGTGATTTTGTCAGTAGTCTGAACTTTAAGTACTGCCCATCTGTCATCGGTCTGGATTCCAATGGACACATAAATTCAGAATCCAATTTAATGACGTCTTCAGAGGTATGGAATTTTAACTAGATTATATATGTGTGTGTGTTTATATAACATTTATAGTCTCAGAAATCTCAAAACTCATTTGCAGGAATCATTTTTTATATTATTATGTTTGCACTGTGTATGAATAATGCTGTATAAAGTGACGATAATTCCCCTTTCATCGTAGTAACTATACGGAGATGCTAAAGAATAACAGTAAACGAACTTTCAGTTTTTGCTATACTGTATTTTAATTGTAACCGGCTAAGCAACTGCTTTCGGACCTGTACTATAGACTGTGGTCGACATACGTATTTAATGACAGGTTTTCTGATATACCAACTAAACAGACCTATTGTTGTACATGTAAGACGTTTATGAGCGAAATATCTACTCATTTCACCTGTGTGGGAGGAAACGCTAATCAATAGCAACACTAGGTGTATTGTTGTGTAAGGAACGTAGTTCAGTCGATTGAAATGTGAATTTTTATCTCTTGATAGGCATGGAATCATGTTTAGTCAAATCAAAACCACATCAATGCGTTAAGATTTTGATTGTAGCCTTGATATGCTCAAGGAGCTGTGGGTTGTAAAGTCATAGTCATCAGGATACTAAGAATAAATTTTGGTGACTTAAATTAAGTCTTCACTGGTATTCATTAATGTGCTGTCTTCCAAAGTAGTATACTTGTCCGAATTTTTGTTAATAAACCACCCAGCCATCTTGACCAGGGGAATAAGGCAACACTTTCCTAGTTTTCACTACGATACATTGAAGTGGGAAGTGGTATTCAGTCTAGTTACCTCTTATTCAGATATAAAGCAAAGTCTTGTTCGTTCATTTTTTTAATCACTTCTTTCAGCTTCAAGGTAAAGTTGAAAATTGGCTTTTCAGTATCTGATAGCTTCGAATTTTTCGTCTTAACTATTTTTTCTCTGCCTATATATTTTTTTGAAGATCTACGCTAATCCTAAACTCAGACTGGCCGTTTTACAAGTTCGGGCTCCTCCATTCTCTGGTTGTAAGTGGAAGTATGTCAAAGAACTAATTCTTTTTCTGAAAACTGTCAAGTTCAAGACTGTAGTCTTGTTGTCCAGTAGTTTTGCTACTGTACTTAAGGTAAGCCCATTATGTTGTGTTTATAGAGATGAACTACATAGAGTTGTTAAATATCCCTACTTTCTATTGGACCCATTCTGTATTATTATGATTATAAACATAGAATAACTTTTCCGATAAAATTATGGCGTGCCAGTTTTCTCATGACAAAGTTTTAACAGCTGAAAAAAGTGTATCTCTTCAGCTTAAATTTTGCCAGGAGACTTGATGGTGTGACAGTGGGACGCTATCCATAATGACTGAGTTTTTTCCTAGAATGTTTGTAAGCCATAGGCCTGAGCTAACTTCAAACCATTCACGTAAATGAAAACGTCCAAACTGCCTTACAGTCAACACTCAAACTGCATATATTAAAATGACACTTGTGTTGTATCTCAGTCATCCAATGCACATAATAAATAACTCATGTAACAGTGTGGAGGGATCAACTGTTTTGTCCGAGATTTCACAGTTTCCTCTCATTCATAATGAATTCGTTTGATGAAGTGTATTTCTTTTCAGAATACTTTGCATTCATAGTCTATATGCCTCACATCAGTTGTCAAGGGACGCTTTTTTATTTCTTTAACCTCACCTATGCAAAAGCATTTTTTCCTCGCCGTACAGATGCTTAGTTTTAATTGATAACATGTTACTTCCCCCTTCAGGATAAAGAACTAAGTGCCGCACCCCTGCAGTACGCTGTCTCTACCTCATTCAATGCTTCCGATCGCAAAACTCTTGAAGAATTGGGTTGGTACCCCCTCAAAATACACGATGAACAACTAGATTACGAACTGTCTACTGTGAGTCACCTACCGGGTTGTGGGGTTGCCAGTTCTTTATTTGAAAAATTGAATAAGTGTTGTGATACACCTGTATGTTTGCTGAATTTTTTCACATCTGAAGGCGACAACAGTGGCGATGCACTGTACGTTGTGCGTTATTTAGATAATTGGTTGCAGCTTACTGCACAGCTGAGTGGTAACAAGACAAGTTTTCGTTGGACTCCCCCACCCTCCTGGAACTTTTTATTTGGGGACGATCCTATTAACGCACTATACTAACTTTTTACACATTTTCAATTATATTTTTTTGAATACATAACCACTGTTACTTCTGATGAGCCATTTCAGGATAATAAAGCGATTTTACTGATTACTAATTTTATGTTTTATTTTCATAAATCCATAGAAGTGATCATCTTAATGTACATTATTCTATCTTTAAAGTTGCCAAATAACACCCTCATAGGAATTGGGTTGCGAACAATCTGATTAAGTGTTGCTCACATTGTTTCGAAGCTATTTTCGTTGTTATCTATAACATGAATCCCTTAAACTAGATTTTGTGCGAGAAATGCTTGCATCCTCATACAAATTGATATCCTGTTCAAGATACGAAACAGAATCACCTATTGCTGCAGTCAGAGACGTTACGGCTGAGTTATACAGTCTTATTGCGTCCAGCCACCGAACATACACTCAAGTTCACCACGATAGCCAATCACCAAGCTCAGAGACCATATTTAAAGCTCAACTGATAGAATTCAGTCAGCACTGACATTAAGAATTAGTCAATCGACACTCGTCACACCCTCGTGACCAATCTTATCAAGACGCATATCGTGTGTTCACTTGATAATTTCAATCTTGTAAATAGAAACGGTGGTCACGTTCGAAAGCCATTTATGTACATGCGAACCAATACATAGTATCTATCACATATGCCTAGCACATAAAAATCTAGTTAGATTTCAGACACTATCATTAAACCAGCTAAATTTGGTCCAATACCTAACAGCGTGTTGTTTGTTTCTTGTTCGCACAAGTCAGTGATGTGTTCTGACATTTTTGTTCATTTTTCAGTTAAATGGTCACTGGCTTAGCTACAATAAGACTCCAATCATATGAGGAGAGTATCATTGATAGTGAAGTAACTGAACAGAAATTCTAGAATCATGCAGTTTCTTCACACTATTGTGTATGTAAAGTTCGCTGGTCTAAGTATGCATGTGTGCTTCAGCTGCCAGAAGACCTGAAATTGTTAGGAGTGGGTAGTTAATAACGTCTTCAAGTTGCATGGTGTATAAATTCAGTATTATTTTCGTAATTAGAGTGTGCTGTAAGGTTTTCGCTGTCCATGAAGAACTTAATAAAATCCTGTATATGCTCTTAATCGAGGAACTCTTGATCTTTCATCTGTCATTTTACCACTAACATAGTGCATAAAATTCCCTGCGAACTTAAATGAGAGCATTTAGATAACTAAGGTTCCACTAAATGAAACGTGTAGTATTGCTTTTATCCTTGATAAGTTTCATCATATTGTACTGAGTTAATGCTCTCATTGTATTGTGTATGTAATATATCTTCTTGGCTCTAAAATTGGGTAAAGTAGAATATTACGTGTACATTTTATACTAGTAAACGTTTGAAGATCATTAGTACTAAGATTTACTATAGTTAAGTACCCAGGAACACTACCTAAAAATGCGTAATCCATGTGAAACATTATTTGATTATGATAAAGGAAAAACACAATTTTTGTTCAGTGAACAAGCATTTCTTTTCAGCGACTTCATTTTCAGGCTGTACGGTCTTATTTACTCGATCAGTTCGCATATCATAAGAGTAAACATAATTAACGTGACGTTTGAGAGGGTAGAGTTGAAGTGGGTGGATCATGAAATTCTAAAAGAATGAATTTAGTGAATTGATATTAAAATTTTAAAAGTAGGTTGTACTGTCCAAAAAAATTCAAAATGAGATGATAACAGTAAAGAAAATCGAGGTATAGTGAAGTAGAATGAATTTAAATGATAAAATAGTTTTTACTCATGTATAGCTAGGGCTTCGGTTATACATAAGTGGAGAAAACAAACTTTTGAGGTAACTGAATTTGGACCTGGAGATAAGTCTACAAGGCTTAAGGCTGAATGACGTGTTTCCAGAGTCTCCACAAGATAAGATACTTCGTCATCCTTTGCCGGCGTTTCGTCAACCTAACCAGTTAGTGTTCCGTAACGCTTTCCCAGAGAACACGCTTATAAAGTTCAATGCCATCAGCTCCATAGGAGCGCGTAAGAGAATAGAGGCACACATACAAGCTGTAGTTTCTCCTTGATACGTTATCGAATCGTAATTTGGTTGAAGAATGTTAATCGTGAATCAGCAGTATAAAAAGGGTATTAAATACATTTGTTGAGACAACTTTCAATCACTACAGCAGTATCACCTTTAAACGCGAAACTCACAAATAGTGTCTTGTTTAGTGCTATGGTTTGGCCAGGAGCAATTTCTTCATGTTTCATTCAATAAAGCCTCTAGGATATCCTTTACTTAAGAGTATTGCACGAGAATTCAGACAGACAGAGACAGTATTGCACGAAGGTTTCCTAGTTCGATAGTATCAATAGAGCGAATCTTCCAAATTCTGGAGCACAAACAACAGATTAGATTTTCTTTTCTATCTAGAGGTACCCAGCCAGTGAGGTAAGTGTACTGCCCACTACAGGCAGAATTTCGGTAGATTGAAAAGGTCACTCTAGCCTGCCTTCTGTTTCGCATAACATCTAAAAAGTGGAATTCTACTCTTCGATAGGTCTTCATAATAGTTGCAGTGTTTTAAATATTTTTGCTGAATATGACTAGCTTTCTATTGTTTGTGTTTGGCTTCTTATTCTCTGCTAATGAATCTTCAGTGTTGATTAAAATATATGCACATTGATCAACTCTTCACTGCTTTCAAGTAATCTCAGTTTTACAAAATAGTGAAAAGTATGCACAACATTTTGGAACGTGTGACTTTAGTAATGTTTGTAGAATGGTGGTCATCGTCATTTCTGAAAGGAATTCTAATTAATTTCTTTATGCAATCTACTCTGAGGGAAACAGACGTAATTCATGAAGGTTTTATGGGCGTACAGCAGAACTATTTTCAGCAAGGTAGCATATGCATAATTCGTTACTATCTTAATATAACGCAGATTACTCCTTCAGTTAGAACAGCGACTGTTGATGAACGTGTTAAGAGGATCACTGAATTTTAAACAAGTCACTGTTTTTTCCTGCCTACCTAAGATAATCATCTTTACGACTATCGTTAGACAGTGAACTTGTCGGCAAAAATTTATTTTAAGATTTTAGTATCCATTACATATTAATGAACATAAGTCAGCACAATGAGGAATTAATCCAATTATCTACCATACTACGTTATCTTATAAACAGGCAACAATTTTCTCTATTTCTAACGACAAAGTCCATTAGACCTGCACAATTAAATCTGTATAACATTTCCATACTAACTTTTCTGATGATGATAAAAATGCATTGATGACAAATGTTGTCTTGGTGATACAGTAAAGTCTAAGAGTATTTCAAACATATGAGTATGAACGTGTCAAACCGTAGACACAATCCTAATCTACCAATACAGATGAGAATTCAACCAAACACTGAAAGCCACTCAGTCCGAAGTTACCAGAATAAATAAGTATTTAGTCGAAAGAATAAAGTTAATTCGCCAGAAATATTAGATCCCTGCATCAATCCAGGAAAGCATTTGAAGTGGTTGGAAAAGTCCACATACTATAACTGTTAAGCACTAACGCTTGACGCTAGTGTTCTATATTTACCAAAGAAACTGTAATGAAATTTCATCTCGAAATGCGTTATTTATGCATGACCAATTCACTGCATATCTATTTTCCTTGTTTATTATGTTCAGGGATATTTGTCAACATTTTCGACCTTGTTTCCTTTTTCCTCATTACTATTTTTGGTTGGATTTATTTTGGAAATAATCCTGTTTTAAACTGCATCATTTTGAACAACGGTTTGTGTAGTTTGGAATGGTACCATCATTTATTCCGTCAGTTTCTCTTCGGCTGAGTAGAATCTAGAAAATAAATTAAGTGTATGTACAGAGAAATTTTAACATATTTAAAAAGGTGATATGCCAGTTAACAGAAGACTTCAAAATTGATAAACAGTGCTCAGAAATTACATTTATCTGTATCTTATAAACAGAAGGTTCGAGTTTAAACAAAATAAAGTCAGAGAATTATCATAAATGTCTGGATACGATAGAAAAGGGATCGCACAATAAATATAACAGGTTAATGATGTGATAGGTAACTAAACGGTTGCTGAGTGATGTGATGAGTTCAACTCAAATCATAGAAATGAAATCATAATATGGTAAGAATGGGGAAGGTTAAAGCTAAGGATTACATAACCAAATTTAAGGAAGAGTGAGGACTTCGGGTTAGCAGGGCATTGAAACACTTATAGGTGCTTCTTTTGAACACATACATAGTGTTCGACAACGACTTCTGCAAACTAGTGAGAAACTGAATAATATGGTTTATTGATATTCTCAAGTAATTTCAGGCTATCCATCACAGGACCCATATCGATGAGATGTCTACCAATAGCACCCCTGAAAGCGTTTTTACCCTGAGACGTAGGCCTTTTGTTACATATTCAAAGAATCAAAGTAGTGGTCTTCCTCTTCTTCCAATTTAACTGCAAATTTGTATACATAGTTATAGTTAACATGGAAAGGCTATCTGTCGATTTTTGATTCCATCAAAGTGTATATTGCTGGATAAACGATAATAAGCTTGGATGTAGTGTAGGTTCTGGCTAGTAAAGTATTCATTCTCATGCTGAGAATTCCTGTAATCAAGTTGTACGAATATAGGCTTCTTGTTAACTGATTCGCTTCGCGCTTAAATCTTCAGATATTTCGTGCTTGTCAATGAATTTCTGAGGGTAGCCACTACTTTTCAAAATCTCAAGATTCAGAAATTCTTCTAATTTCTCTGTACAGCAGGTTCGTTTGACTTTGCATAGCAGAGTTTTAATCAATGCCCGTTTATAGCTAATCGGACGAAACTACTGAGATTTAAGTATCGTGCTGTACACGTAGACTTCCGCTGAATGGATCTTTTAGAACTGCCATCTCGCAAGCATTCCATAGCGATATTAAGAAAACGAAACTTCTCATTACAGCCTTGTTTTCCCAAGATTAGGTGTAAAGATGCCTGCTAATGCAGAGTTTGGTGGACTGACCATAGTTACACCATCTAGTTTACGGTAAAGACACATTAGTAGTAGACTTTTAAATTCTTAATTTAGAGAAATCGATACTCTTTAGTGCTGCTCCAAAAGTATTTTTAAGTGGTTAGTAGTTTAAGACGTTGACCAGTTTAGACATGAAACAACTCTTCTTATCTTCATCCATTGGACTCAGATTACTCAGCTGTTATATTGGGTTCTACAATTGGGCTTTTACATTGATTCTTTTGGTAAATTTTACCTGAAATTTGAATCCAAGTTAAATGGTTTCAGTTTAATTTCAGGCTTGACAGGTTATAGATATACTTCGCGGGGTTTCCTGGAAAACCATAACACAGTTTCTCCTTTATCTAGGAACTGAATAGAGTTCTGTTAAAATCTATACATCTTTTATACTAAAGCTCTTGAATGAATCTGATCCGGCATAAGCTATTCAAACTATTAATCACTGTCTTTTAATTGTGATGTCACCTGTTAACTGAAATTATGTCACCACTGCAAATATGTTGAGGTTTCTCTGTGCACTTACTTAATTAATATGTTTCAGGATGTACGCAGATGAAGGGAAACTGATGAAATAAGTGATGGTACCATCTATTATTGGACAAACAGCTGCCGACTCTTTCTTCAAATTCACTAAATGGAATATTTTTATTAAATACCATCATACTTACACTGCTGTTTCTTTTTTTTCTGATGATTAATCTGATACATTTTGTTTTATCTCTTGCAATGTATTCTTGACTATAAAGCTGATGTAAACTAAAGTCAAATGACACCTGTAAAACTCCGAAATTTCATTCATATTATGCTTAGAATCAAATAGTGTTATCATAACCATTTATCAATCAATAACTCGATAAGTCATATGTGAATAAATGTATTCAAGGATTATATTGGAATTATGCCAATTTTTAAACTATAAACAATATTTATTATTCTTCGAATTTGAGATGAAGAAAGATTAGGAATTGTTCAATAATTATCTCTTAGGTGATTCTCATTAAGCATAGGCTTATTGCGTGTTCTATTTGACTAAATGAGCGTACACGTATTTCCTAGTACTTCTTCACGTTTATCAATGTGCGCAGACGTTGTGGCTACTTGACGCCCACAACGTAAAATCAGAAGGCACTTGTGAAGAGTGTAATCGTGTATTATAGCCGTAGTCAAATTTCGAAAAAGTATCAAGGTAACGTTCAACAGTAAATTGGCAAATGTTTACGAAGTACATATAAAATCGGTATGTGTAAACATATAATATGAGTATGCGAATTAGATTAAAAACGTATGTTTATAGTTGGTACAGGGGTACTACATAATTCCCCCACCAGAACACTGAAATATAAAAAAAATACATTTAAGTGTTCGACAATAACATGCATCAGCGTAATACGTAACAGTTACAGTACACAGAAAGCGATTTATTAAGCTGAAAAAATGAGCAATTTAATGCGGTCAATAAGGCCGATAATAATTGCGATAATAAAACAAAAAATAGGATTGATGATCGTGGTAGAATATATAAGGAATGATACAATCGGCCGGGGATCTGTAGTCTGTATACGGAAACGATACGTGAATATTAAGCGCTATATGATTAAATGTAATAATACAGGAAATATCAATGTTAACATAGTAGTGACGTGATTGACGTATGAAGATATTAATCAGTTAAATGTGTAGTCAAATGACAATTACGAATAAAGATAATAAAAATGAAAATTCGTAATAAGTTATATTTTGATGATTTGCACATAACGTTTAGGCCAATGAACTCTCCTACCAGAGCGTGTAGTTTTCATAGGTTTCTCTGGCGACGTTGAAGCTTGCGTGGATGTAGGTTTTGGAACGTCGTTCAGCTGATCTTTATCGTTGTCTTCGAAATCGTCGATGAACGCTGGTTTGACTCTGTCGACACTGATGGCTTCTGCTTTATTCAGTCGTTCTATCGTGATAACTTTATCATTTCTATTTAGAACCTTGAATGGGCCATCGTAAGCGGGTTGAAGTGGTCGTTGTACACCCTCTCTCCTGACAAAGACGTGAGTGCAATCTGTCAGTTGTGGTGGGATGTATGACGTTCGTTCCTGCTGGCGTGGAAGTGATATCTTAAGTTCGTTCATGTATTGTTTTAGCTGGTGCACATAACCAGTCATATCTTGTGGAACTTGGTTACCTGGGGTGAAAAATTCTCCTGGTAGTCGTAATGTTGTTCCATAGACTAGTTCGGAAACACAGCAGCCAATATCTTTCTTTAGAGCAGATCGTATACCAAGCAATACCAGGGGGAGTTTGGTTGACCAGTCGTTTTGAGTCAAAGAAACAGCGAGCGCAGCTTTGAGTTGTCGATGAAGGCGTTCAACCATGCCGTTGGAACTAGGATGGTAGGCGGTTGTTCGTATTCGTTTGATGCCAAGTAATTCAGTTAGCTGGTTAAAAAGTCGGCTTTCAAACTGAGCACCTCTGTCCGTAGTGATAATGGATGGGACACCAAAGTTAGCTATCCAGTTTTCGACCAAAGCTTTAGCTACCGTTTCAGCGGAGACGTCGGCTATCGGAACTGCTACAGGCCAACGAGTGAATCTATCGATGCAAGTTAGAATGTAGTTGCAACCATTGGAAGGAGGTAGTGGACCAACTATGTCTACATGTATATGTTCAAATCTAGAGTCAGGGTTAGGAAAGCGACCAAGTGGTGCATTGGTATGACGGTTGATTTTGACTCTTTGACAAGACAAGCAATTTCGTGTCCACTTCTTAACATCGCTATTAATGTTCGGCCATATAAATCTTTCTTTTATTAGTTTGATAGTAGCGCTGACACCGGGATGAGACAAGTTATGTAACTTCTCGAATACTGTATGTTTCATAGCTGCTGGAACGAAGGGTCGATATTTACCCGTAGAGGTGTCGCAGATTATTTTTGTCGTGCCAAAAGGAATTGCGTCTAGCTTTAAAGATGTTGTTTTAGAAGACATGATCTTTTTTAGTTCGGCATCATCTCGTTGTAGGTTTGAGAGACGTTCGTAGTCGATGTCTGGGCATACAATGTTGTCAATGTGCACACGTGATAAAGCGTCTGCCACTTCATTGTTTTTACCCTTTACATGTCGCAGATCGGAGGTGAACTGAGATATAAACTCGAGATGTTGTAGTTCGCGCGGAGAGTAGTTATCCTGTTTTGCTGATAAGGCTTTCGTTAGAGCTTTATGGTCTGTAAAGACAGTAAAAGCTGTACCTTCCAGCATATGTCGGAAGTGCTTGATTGCTAAATAAACAGCCAATAACTCTCTACCAAAAGTGCTATAGCGGCATTGAGTAGGATTCAGTCGTTTCGAAAAGAATGCAGGAGGTTGCCATTCGCCGTGTACCTGTTGTTGTAAAACTGCCCCGATGGCAACGTCTGAAGCGTCTGTCATGAGAGACAGAGGAGCGTCATTTTGACGTCTGACCAAGAGTGTCTTGTCACTTAACAATTGTTTGACATTTTCGAATGCTTTAACAGCTTCTGCGGGCAAATGGAATGAACGACTATGTCCACGTAAGCAATCGGTTAATGGTTGTAAAGCTTTGGCACAGTTCGGGATAAAACGCCGGTAAAAATTAACGAGACCCAAAAATCGTCGTAATTTCTTAAAAGAATCTGGTAATGGATAATCTTTGATAGCTTGTACGTCATCAGGGACTGGTCTGATTCCTTGGCTATCGATTAAATGACCGAGAAATTTCAGTGAGGTCTTACCAAATTCGCATTTGTCTAAGTTGATCGTCATGCCGTATTGGTTAAGTCTTTCAAACACAGTCTTCACATGTTTCAAATGCTCGGCTTCGTCTGCACTTGCAATTAGTAAGTCGTCGATGTATGCGTAGACGAAAGGGAGACCACGGAGTACTTGGTCAATTAGGCGTTGGAATGTCTGAGCTGCGTTCATCAGTCCGAAGGGCATGCGTACGAATTCGTATAAACCGAATGGTGTGGTAATGGCGGTTTTCGGAACGTCATCCGGGTGGATGGGGATATGATGATACGCTCGGACCAGATCGATTTTAGAGAAAACTTTAACATTTGGTAAGTTGCTAGCAAAATCGTGGATGTGTGGTATTGGGTATCTATCAGGTACCGTTTGCTTGTTTAAAGCTCGATAATCACCACACGGCCGTATTTCACCAGAAGACTTTTTGGGTACCATGTGAAGCGGTGAAGACCAAGAGCTGTTGGATGGTCGAATAATACCAAGCTCTAGCATTTTATCGAACTCTGTTTTGGCAATTTTAAGTCGATATGGGTCAAGGCGTCGTGGATGTGCAAAAACTGGCGGTCCAGTGGTTTTAATATGATGAACCACATGATGCTTCGGTTCTGTTCCTCGAAAAGAAGGTTTCAAAAGGTCGGGAAACTGATTTAACAAATTGGTATATGGAGATGCTGGTGTGCGTGTGACCATCAAGTTCAGTGATGATGCACGGCTAATCGTACCAGCAATGTACGTTTTATTGAGCGAATCTATTAGCTTGGGGCTTATCGGATCAACTAACAGTTTGTGTTGCTGCAGAAAATCAATACCGAGGATTGGGGATGGGACGTCTGCAATGATGAAAGACCAAGTGTAGGTATTCTTTAAACCAAAATCTAAAGTCATTCGTTTACTTCCATATGTAACAATACTGGACTGATTAACAGCTTGGAGCGTAACTGCTGGGTCAGGATGTTGACGTTCCTGTGTAGACGGAGGGAGAACACTCACCTCTGCTCCTGTGTCAACTAAGAATGTAGTACCGGTATTTTTATCTGTTACATAAAACAAACGACTGTTAGATTGTAGGTTGCCAACAGTATTTTTTACACATGACGATATATCTTTTGGTTTAGTCTGAAAGTTACAAGGTGAACGGCACCGTCGTGCTTTGCTTCCATAACTACGGTGATACCAGCAAATATTATCGCGATGTAGTGACGTGCTAGGGGATCGAGAAAGACGTCGACGAGACGAGCTTCTAGAACGGCTTGGTTGTGTGCGTGTAGTCAGTTTTGCTAACTGACTCAGTAAGGTGTCGACTTTGTGTTCTAGAGTCTGTATTCTATCGTGAGTGTCTGGTATTCTGCTGGTGGAAGCGACAGATTGAGGTGTTGACCTCTCGTACATGCGATCCGCGATTTCGGTGAGCCTTTCTATGTCAATGTCGTCATCTCCGAAAGCAAGAACCTGCTGGATGTTTGCGGGAAGTCGTCGCAGCCAGATTTGATAAAAGAGACGTTTGTCGATTTCTCTTCCGGCAACTAGGCTTTGCATATGCCTCATGAGTTGAGATGGGGTTTTATCCCCTAACTCAACATTGCTCAACAGGCGATCGAGTGCTTGCCTATCTGAAAGCGAAGTGCATCGCAGTACCTCTTCCTTCAACTTGTCGTAAGGTGCTTCCGTGCTGGGTTGAACGATGTTTTGCCGTACCTGTTCGGCGACTTCGTCTGGTAGTACTGTACTCAAAATGCCAAATTTAGCCGTCTGTGACGTGAGCTTATTGCTAGCCAAATAATGTTCCAGTCGAGCAAACCAAAGATGAGGGTCTCTGGGCTTAAAAACTGGTACAGTAAGAGAGATAGTACTAACAGATCCCAGCTCTAAGTTATCAGAGGTATTGGAAGACATGTTACAATTCGTAAACAAAGTGGTTTAAGAGTAGCAAAATGACAAAATTTGTGCACAATAAGAATACGGCAAAACAGAAAAAATGCAATGCAGGTGCTTACCACAAATTACTGCAGGTTGTGCTATGAGCAAACACAAGAATGAGTTCGAATTGTTTAATAAATATATAGATCCGCGTGAGTTCGAATTGTTTAATAAATATATAGATCCGCGAAAGTTAGAGTTTTTAATAATCCAGTAAGTGTAACAACGCGTCGAGGTCAAAAGTCGTCGTCGGAGTCAGCAATTTGTCGTCGGGATCAGCAAGTTATCGTCGGGGCTCACCAATTTATTGCGTGTTCTATTTGACTAAATGAGCGTACACGTATTTCCTAGTACTTCTTCACGTTTATCAATGTGCGCAGACGTTGTGGCTACTTGACGCCCACAACGTAAAATCAGAAGGCACTTGTGAAGAGTGTAATCGTGTATTATAGCCGTAGTCAAATTTCGAAAAAGTATCAAGGTAACGTTCAACAGTAAATTGGCAAATGTTTACGAAGTACATATAAAATCGGTATGTGTAAACATATAATATGAGTATGCGAATTAGATTAAAAACGTATGTTTATAGTTGGTACAGGGGTACTACAGGCTTTTACCTGTCATCAGTTGAAACGCTAGAAATCTCTTTTGAAAATAACATATTATAAAGATGTGCTTTTAGGAGACAAACAGTGTCGTCGAGTACTGAAGATACGTTTATCTTCTGATGCAAGCATACATCCTGTAACCCTCAATGCACTTTTTGTAAATGACCGTAGAGGTTTTATAAAGCCAAATTAGAACAACAAATGTGTCTTCCAAAATATGGGAAACGCAAGACATGGATTTCTGCTTAGCTTTTTAAGAATACTAGTACAAACAATCGAACGCAACATGACAGCAATGTGAATGACGTGAATGCTTGACAATTTGTCTTCAATTCAACCAGAGGATGTAACCAGTGACGGTCTGCAGCCAATGTTGAATGATGAAATTTGTAAGCTACATGTTAATAGAAAGACCTCAGTTGTCCATTCTTCTGAATTAGTAGGCACATAACAAATAAAAAAATACCTGAATACCGTTGTGGTTTCCTCAAAAGTAGGCCTGTTCATAATAAATATAATGCTTGAAACTGCTCAGATAACACGGCAACACTAAAAACCATCTGCCAAAGCTACAAATTTTTCCTGTCATTTCATTTTATTCATTTACGGAACATCGACAGTACAATCGTAATCAGCAGAACCTAATCAAACTAAATGTTTAGAGTCTAGAGTGATAATTCTGCTTACTTTTATCCGAATGACAAAAATTTCACATTTTGTATATCTTCCGTTTTAACTGACATCTATGTTTCAAAACACACCTTTTTGTCACTGTGAAATATACTCTCGATTAGCTGTTGCTGCGTCTTCTTGCTCTGCAACTGCTCGTGTACCAGTACGAGTTCTTTGGGGCTTACTTTGGAATTTACAGGAAGTATCACAGCCTTATCCAAAGTGTACTAAACCACCTCTTTGTCAACGTCCGCAGTGGAGTACAATATCGTTGAAGCCTAATCATTTGCCGTACCATTGCATTATAAAATTGAAATTGTAAAAGTTGAACGTCGACCTAGCTGCGAGTAACTGTAAATATTTCATTTTGAATAACGAACTCATCAGGATGAAGTTAGTCTTCGTCGTATACTGAATTCAGTAAAAGAAGCGCTGATACATGGAAACTTTAAACAACTTCTTTAGTGTCTTTTAGACCATTCTGAACCGAAATCACATTTTTTTACTAACCACTTTGCTAACTAATCAATGAGTTACAATTCAATGCACCACATTTTTTTTACTTTACTCACTTTATGATAAAGGAAGCTCATCAACTTCAACGCGTAAGCACTCTCATTCATTAGATGGTAGAGTTTAAAGCTTGCATATCTGTTTAAAATCTAGACACAAATAGGTACATTGTTTTGGTCTAGTGAATTGTAAGGGAAGTAATTATTCTGGGGATGATTTCATCATAGAAATTAAATTGGATATTTATCACTGATTGCAAGCTATGTTCAACTGTTAGAGATGACCATAAACAAAATAAGGCTTTAAGATTTTTGAATAAATCTGTCGTTTTATTCTACGATCCTTCAATTTTGAAATACTGACTTCTGACTTAACAAATGAGAAAGAATAATCAATGAAATCTATGACGATGCGTTCTATTTGACGGAATAGGGCATTTTGTTAAGCTGTAAAGATTTTGAAGTGAGTTAGTATTCGAACTTATACCATTAAACTTCAATTATTGTAATTCATTTGAAAAAGCTTAAAATATACTGGAAGCACTCAGACTAAACATATGTTTCTCATGACGATTCGAATTAACCACATAAAAGGCTTTAAAAAATGTCCTGTAAACGTTACTATAATTGCCAATATTTAATAATAATAATAATAATAATGAAATAAGGACTTTATTCCCAACTATAATAAATATATAGAATAGAATATTCAGTGTTTGAACATATGGTATTTAATTTTTTAAATATTTTAGTGAACTTAACACCATGAATTGCAAAACGTGCATTTTATTATTAATTGTTTTTTTCTTTTTGATTATTTCATATCAGTGTCTAAAATTTTATAGCTAGACAGTGACACTACCATTTTTTCGAATTCAGCCTTTGCAAAATAGATTTTCAGTAAATAAGTAATATGAGTGATATTAAATAAGTTTTCAAATTAATTAAGTGAATTTCTTGAATTATGAATTTAAAAGATCTCAAGGCAGATTTCATTAAACGTGATATCAGTTGGAGAACTAACAAATACAAACAAGACTGGACACGTGTTTCATTATATTCGAAGGCTTTAGAAAGATCCAGTCAATACACTGTGATGAATGACACTAAATAGCAGTGAAGTTATCATTCACACCGAAGAAAGTAGGGATTTAAATCCAGTGACCGGATATTCAGGTGATCGTCACGTGACTTAACAGTTCCGTGTTCCACACATATTAGCAGGTAGTACTTACTCACTCCTAAAGAGTCCTGAACAGCTGTTGATAAACCCTACTATGAAATCAATGATGTCTTCACAAAACCAAATTATGATTATTGCAGACAAAGAGAATCCAAGTAAAACAATAAGAATTAGAAGTTGATAGTGATTATTATTATTAGGCCACAGCACTCATCACTCAACAGCGGATTCTAACCCTCACTGTTTAAGTCGATTTGTTTAGCTGAAGACTAGCGCAATTCGGTATGCTGTTGTGTTACGTTAGGTTGTTCGTGCACGGTCCCTAGCTAGTTAAGTAGTCATCCTCGCACAACGATTTTGGTCCCGAAATATACTTCGTATTTTGGATGATCAGTTTGGTGTTTTGCTTTGTTTTTGGTCTATGCGGACGGATACAGTATCATTTGTGAGTATGAGATCTTGTATTAGTATACATCATACTATCAGGAGCGTCAACACCCTAAGCCTCTAAAAATTTTTTGCGATGGTGGTTATAAACTGAGAATGGCTTGAAGTAAAACTGTGATGCTTAAATTTTGGATGGCTGAACTTATAACCAGTCCCTTACTCAAGTGCTATTTTCACTTTTGGTAATCATAGTAATTTCAGGTGGTCTGCAGCTAATGATAACCTACTAAATGAAATAACGTCATTTTAAACTAAAAATATGGTCTTTCTCAAAATTTATCAAGAGAACCAACTATATAAACTCTGGTTAGAAAGCGAAATATTCAAGTTTCTCAGGACACTGGATTAGTTTCAGTGTAGATTTCGTCAAAGAACAACATCATTTTTAGAATGTCATTTAAGCCCAAACGAACACCTGATAGTTGTAGTTCGAACCGTTTTAGCGGTACCCACCTATGTCCTTAAGTTTTGGAAAATTAGGCGTTAGCTCAAAAGAATTGCTGAATGATGATCAGTAACAGCTCAGCTCTTTTCTCCGTGCAAACTTTGGTGTCCCACTAGTACCATGAGTACCATTATTGATAAAGCATTTCTATCGAAATCTGTGTTCTGCTTTTCACTGATAGTTTGCTGTAGAGTGCTTGGTCCTTCCTAATTGCTTATGTTGTCTGTAACACCAGACGAGACTTAGATTCGCCCGATGTTTTTGTTGATTGTTTATATAAAAAAATATATAAGTAAAATGAAAGATAAAAGTGGTGTAAAAAGAACTAACTTCTTAATCAAGTCTGAAATGCAGAGGTTGAGTGTAATGCATAACCAGAAATTCATATCCTGCAAAAATGCTTCTAATATGTGGAAACTATTTAAGGAAAGCACTGGTGGTAAGCAGATAAGCAATATTCCGTATTCTTTTGATGTATGTACTCTTAACAAATCTTTTATTTATTCTCCCTCAATTGCCATGCTTCCCAGCATCACTAGTGTTAATAATAGCCCCTTTCGAGGTTTTAACACAAATGATGTTCAAAAGTGGCTCAAGTCTCTGAACCCTTCCCAGAGCTTAGGTCCAGATTATATACCTAGTATTATTTTTTTTAAATGGTCTGATATTCTGTGTCACCCTCTCACTGATCTATTTAACAAATCTTTTTCTAATAATATTGTGCCTGCCGTTTGGAAAGACATTAAAGTTGTACCCATACCTAAATCGTCTACTGGAGCATGTGTCAAATATAGACCCATTGCTATTACCTCTCCTTTTATGAAAACTATGGAGAAACTACTTTTACTTAGTCTTGTACCCTCTCTTAAATCCTTTAATGACCCAAAACAGTTTGCCTATAAACGCAGTAGAAGCACTTTAGATGCAGCTGCCGTCTTATATCATATCATTGCTTCCAGTCTAGACAAAGGGGCTAAATTTGTTCGTTGTGCCTTCCTAGACTATACATATGCTTTTGACTCGGTCCCTCGGGACATCTTATTAAACAAACTTGCTGCAAGTCAAACAGAATGTTGGGCTGTTAACTGGTTACACTCTTATTTCTCAGAAAGAAAGCAGTACACCGTGTTTGAAGGGAGGTCTTCCACTTCACTGCCTACTGAAGCTGGTGTCCCTCAAGGCACTGTCCTTTCTCCTTTTCTTTTTTCTTTCTTCTTACATGAATTGCCTCACTCTGATGAAATAAACTTTGTGAAGTACGCTGATGATTTAACAGTTTCAATGGCTGTTAACTCCCAGCTAGATTGTACCAAAATAAAAAGCTTTCTGTCGGGAGTCAGTAAATGGTCTGAGTCTAACAGTCTTAAACTAAATCCTTCTAAATGTCAAACTGTTAATTTCAGCTTAAGATGTAAAAGACAGTTAAAAGAAGCCGTCGATTCTCATGACAGCTGTAAGATTGACGTCAATGATATAGGAATTAAATCAGAAATTAAGTATCTTGGACTTATTCTCTTCTTCGTGTACCAAAGACAAAGCAAAAGACCAGATTTAGTCGTCCAAAGCACGAGATATATTTCGGGACCAAATCGCGGGCTGAAGTGAATGCTTAGCTGGCTATAATGAGCGGAGATGAGATTGTCTTGGTGGCGTCGCAAGTTGTGCAAGACATACGTAGTCGGCAGTCCGTGCTGTACAATTTCATTTGGTCCTTGCCAGGGTGTGGTGTCCGGATCTCGACTGAAAAGCGAAGTTCACTCTCAAACAAGAGCATAGCCGGGAAAAATCCCGTCGACGAATGCACGGAGGAGCGGTATGCAGGCAAGCAATGAGACAGGACATCATCCCAGGTATTCTCTGGTGCGTTGTGCGAAAAGGAGCGGAGGAGATTCTTTATGGTTCTGTTGGTGCGTTCCACCAGTCCATTACCCTGTGAATGATAAGGCGTAGTATGAGTCTTTCGAATATCGAAAGCATTGCAGATAAGAGCGATAAGATAACTCTCAAAAGCAGCGCCCTGGTCAGAGTGTAGATAAAAGGGGGCACCAAAACGGGACACCCAATTGTCGATGAAAGCGAGTCTGATCATCGGGGCACCCTGTTGCTGCACAAGGACAGCTTCGTGCCACTTTGTGAAGTAATCAACCATGACAAGCATGTAACAGCTACCACATCATGACCTTGGTACTGGCCCAGTAACATCTACTCCAACTCGGTGATTGGGGGTTTCGGTAAAAATAGGTACTAAGGGCGCTCGGGAAGTTGGCTTAGGCTGTTTGATCCGAGCACATATAGCGCAACTGTGACAAAACTCCGTAACATCGTGGTGAATAAGTGGCCACCAGAAGCGTTGACAGATGGCGTGTTCGGTTTTCTGTTGGCGAGCGTGTCCCAGTTGATGATAGACTTGACTAATAAGCTCGGGTACTTTAAAGGTTGGGACTAGGAGTCGGGGGTTGGCATTTGGTTCCACTATGTTAAGAACATCATCTATTAGTCGCAGTAGACCCATTATCGCAGATGCACCGCGTACCTGCTGGTAAGTCCCGTAGTTCTTTCGACGTCGGTTTGTCGTTCCCATGCTGTTGTCGTAAATAAATAGGCTGTATTCGCTGCTTGCAGGGAGGCCCAGTCGGTGTCATCTGCAGCACACAGTGACACGTTCAATGTGTTTTCGCAATCTGGCAGGCGTGAGAGGGCGCCGGCGTTACCCTGTCGTTTCCGGGCCGGTATACACAAGTGAAATCAAACTGCTGTAAACGTTCCTACCAGCGGGAAAGTTGGCCCTTGGCATCACGAAAATTTTGTAGCCACTGTAACGCCTTGTGGTCAGTCCGGACTCGAAATTTGCGCCCCAGTAAGTAATGGCGAAAGTAGGTGAGAAAGTGTACAGGGACTAACATCTCACAGTATAAAAGGACCGCTGTCAGGCGATGTGTTTGGAAACGCTAAAACAGGGGCAGAAGTTGGACATTTTTAAGCGTACCAAAGGCTACCTGGCGCTCGTTTTTCCAAACAAATTTCCTTCCTTTTTCTGTCAATCGATGGAGGGGGCTGCTATGCTGGCGAAATTTTGAAGCGACCCTTACGCAACTGCGTACGTCCGCTGTTGATTTAGGGGTCGACCAGTTGACAACTGCTTGGGTTTTACCACTATCTGTGTGCGCTCCTTGTGGAGTATTCTCATGTCCAAGGAAAATAACAGATATCTGCAGGAATTTGCATTTTGACGCTTGCAGCTCAACACTACTCCTGCGTAAACGTTGAAATACGGCTCGAAGGTTGACGTGGTGTTCTTCGAGAGACTGGCCGAACACGATGATGTCGTCCATGTAGATGAGGCACTGTTCGGGGACTAGCCCTGCAGGTGCTGTTTGCATGAGCCGTTGAAACGTAGTAGGGGGGTTAGACAGGCCAAATGGTATGGTTTCGAATTCGTACAACCCCGTAGGCACAACAAACGCAGTTTTGGGCTGGTCTTCCGGACGGATTTCAACTTGCCAATAGCCGGAAGCTAGATCTAATGCGGAGAACCACTGTGCCCCACCCAAAGCATCTAAGGTGGCGTCTATGCGAGGTAGGAGAAAAGAATCCCGTTGTGTGATTGCATTTAAGCCACGGTAGTCGACACAGAGACGGAGAGAGCCATCTTTCTTCTTCACGAGAACGATTGGAGATGCCCACGGTGAGGTAGACGGTTTAATCACCTTCTTTCGTAACATGTCTCTTATTATGGTGTCCAACTGCTGTTGGTAGCGAATGGGTACTCGTCGCGGTGGCGTCCTAATAAGTAAGTTATCGCCTGTCTTGATCTCGTGTTGTACGATATTAGTCCGCCCCATCACTGTACTCCTGCAGCAGGGCCAGAGTGTCGTTACAGCCCTTTAGATTGAGGTGGGGGGTTATCATGGATGTTCACCATTATCATCTGGGGTAAAGCACAAGCATTAGCGCACTGATTGTGGCTGACTGGTCGACCGAATGCGAGGTTATGTGTCCCCAGCCGGATTCGAAGACGTCTCAGGTCAATGACAGCGTTTTGACCAGTCAAGAAGTCCACGCCCAGTATGGCGTCCTATCTTACAACATCACAAATGACAAACGACTGATCGCAAGTGAAACCTTGGAACGTCACGGAAAGGGTGGTGGAGTCCGTTACCTTGATAGGGACTCCATTGGCAGTAATTAGCCATAGCTGATTGGGGAGAGGTTTAGGTTAGACCCCGAGTCTCTGAACCAATTCTTTGTGGACAACAGAGGACGATGCCCCGGTGTCAACCAGAAAAGTTACATCTACGCCCTGAAGTTTACCCTCAAGGATACGGGGAGATTTCAAGCATTTACCAAATAAAGCCACCTTGAGGTTTTTTATTGTGCCCACATTTCCATGCTCAGCGCCCGAACCGACGACAATAATAGCACTTACTGAGGTCATTATGCTGTTCTGGAGGAACTGTGGTTGGCATTGTAGGTTGTTTGAATGATGGAGCATTGGGGCGGCGTTGTAGTGGGGCTGGGACGAGTAACCTCCGCTCAGTGGTCTGGAGTGCATAACAGGACGTACTGGCAGCTGGAGAGAGAATGTGTTTTACGCTCTCGGATCGTTTAACCACCTCAGGGGCTTCTGAGATCGATTTGGCTGGCTGACGTAGGAGCTGGCACTTGAGCTCATATGATAAGACACCCTGTGCAAAACGGTTACAAATAACGTCATTGGGAAGGTTAGGGAATAAGTACGACGCCATCTCGCTGAGTTGGTGCAGGTAGTCGACAGCTGTTTCGCCGGACTCTTGACAACGGCTGGGGAAGGTGTGCATGTACACCGAGGAGCTGGAGGTTTTTGCGAAGCATTCGTCTAAGACGTGCCAGCTGTAGCTGAGTGGCTTGGATGCGGGAAACCCCCAGCGATAGCACGGCGTAATGCGGCATCACTCATTGCCAGCATAATCTGAGTATACTGGGCGTGTCGGGAGAGACCGGTTTAGAGAGACTCCATTCGAAAATTCGACATTTCATAATCGCTGTTGATGTCCTCACACCAGTAGGATGCCTTCTGTGGCTGGGAAGTGTATGTTGACTTTTTGGTTACAGATTATTTCAGGAGGTTCGGAGGAATCTGATTTCATATTTAGACTTAGTTTAGGACGCCTCCGACACCAATTGTAACACTCAAAAGCTACAGCCACAACCGACGAAGGAAGAAGACGAAGATGTAAGAGGAATGTCTTTGTTTCCACCCCACAAGGCTTGAATTGCCCGGGTACAAGCTGATTGTCGTCCTTTATAACAAGTTTAGACAAACGGTCTTCTTCCTGCTCTAACAAGCCCATGTAGCGTTCCTTCTGAAAAAGAAGAAGTAGGAAATTCATTTACTGGTGTTATGCTAGTTTTTGTCTCATTACAGCCTGTCTGACCAAATTTTCTGCGCTTCGGTTACCCTCTACCGTGCTTCCGAAAGTAAAAGTTCAACTGTATCTATTGTCGTCACTGCACAGTTTAAGTAATTATTTCGATAGAAAAATTAGTTTCTAGGACTGGTACGCATTAAGGACACTGAAGCTGGTCTTGTCATTCGCCACGATCCCCATATGCACACTGATCTACGAAGCAATAAGTGGAGGGTGGGAGTAGCCAATCGATATTAGAATGAATCTGGGTTCGATTATATAAGCGCCAAGTCAACACTCTGAGTCGGTTTCCAAGATCCTATGTGGCCATTTCTCCGAAAACCATGAAGTACTGAACAATGCTGAAGTCCTTATCATAAATTTGAAGACATAGACTGTCTATCTTACAAGATTTCCGGAGAATGGGGTGCTGGATGTAACTGCTGGATCGTCAAGACTTGTCGAGGCACTATGAGTGGGGACTCTCCGTACATCTGTGTACATCTGAACGTCCAGTTCACATTCAACGACACCGTCTGCAGACAAAAAGATGGTTTTGCAATGGGATCTCCGCTGGGTCCACTACTATCAAATTGCTTCATGGCAAGCCTCGAGAAAGGTCAAAAGGTCAAAAGTTCCGTTTCTTGATGCGGAACTAACAAGAATAACTGGTGGGAGCCTAAGAATATCGAACCTACTTGGAATGGTCAACCAACAAGCCTCTATAGCTGGGTAGCCATTCAATAAAGGCAGAATTTAATCAAATCACTTGCCATCCACATCCGATGCATCTGTATTTCCGATGTTCTAGAAACCGAATTAGATATTCTGAATGAAATCATCGTCCAAAATGGATACCTAATGCGATTCATTGACAAAAATATCAAATGAAGAATTTGGAGAAATGAAACTTCACTTACACCTAAAAAGAAACTCCACATCAACTTGGATTTCAAAGGAGATTTAGCAAGTGATATTCTCAAGAGAAGGATCATATCGTCTCTGAGAAGAACATTCTTCGCAGCAACACTAAGAATAGTATTCTCCATTAACCCACTGATCTGCAGAAGCCTCAAGGACAAGATCGCGCATCTGACCGCTTCTACGTGAATACGTCAGTTCACCTGCTGCTGTGAAGCCAGGTACATCGGTCGTTCAACGCGCACTCTGTCCAAGAGGATTCAAGAACACTATCCAGCATAATTGCGAAAAGGCAATAGTGGTGCGATAAGGCGTGCGAAAATTAAACACGTGGTTAACACTGATCACTCCATTTCAACAAACGCCTTTTTCAAATTGTTCTAGAGTCAATAATAACCTATCAAAGGCGATACAATTTCGTCTTCTTTGTACCGCTGAAGCTCTGGCCATTCACATAGAAAAACCGGAGCTGTGCATACAAAAGAGGATAACTCAGCCACTTCAACTGTCATCGTAACAACTTTTTTTATTTCGATGACTTAATTTTGCTTCTTTGCCTGTTCTTTAATTGCTTATTAATCTTGTATTCATTTAGAACTCTTACGTAATTTCGTATTATCTACTTTGTTCCTATGTACATCCTGAGTAAAACTCACTCATCAAACTGTTCATATTATTACATAACTCCTTTTAACAACTGTTTGTGACAACTCATCACCTTTGTTACTACCCTAATTTCATTAGCACCTAATTTTCTTGACTTATTTTGTGTTACGTAACCCCAGTTGCCAATCTTCACCTGTCTAGTTAAAATAACCATAACCATTTGTATTTTTGTCTGACAAACTTAATTTACACACACATACAAAATAACACGTATATATTTCCGATTGTACAGCTAAGAAAATGAATTCGCCGAAAAGAGACTCTTCGCTGATCTACGTGTTTTGTTTTCATTAATATCTGGATGGGGATCATCCATGAATTACGGAATGGCGGAAAACACCCCTGAGGATCTTATTAGAAGTTTTCAGGGACCGCGGTGTGCCAAATGGATATAAAGAAGTCGCAACCAAAGGTTTTTAAGGAGGTACATTTTAGAACCAGTTGGAATATGTGTTTATCTCGAAATAACACATAGGCATATAACTTACTGTCCGATTGTAAGTCCAAAAAAAATCCAAAAAGCTTCGGACAGTATCTGGCTTTGCCGCAAGCTTCAGTGTTGTATCTCTGTATGATCAATTATTACAGAGACCAAACACTGTCAACAGTTTGGTTGGTATACTTTCACGCCCCCAGGTCAGCGTCATAACGCTTGGAGAAGAAGTATTTTTACTATCGAATATTTCTAAATAAAATAGAGGACCTGAGTGCCATGTCATCTACTTTATTTACCAATTATACCCAGGCAGTAGGTTCTCAAATTGTCGATAATATATGGTAGTTCAGGAATACGAGGATTGATCTTGTTTCTACTCAGAATTCATCCTGTCTTACTAAACAACTTGCTTTGTGTAGGCGGTTGGTCGTAAAACTCACCTCGTTCCAATGAAGGGAATCACCCAATAATATTGCCATCGTAACATCTTATCACATATATGATTCTTAGACACTACCACAATGCAGAATAGCATGTAGATGCTACGAAAGTACCATGAAGGTTTCGGACATTAAAAAGAGTAGCACCAATGATAGAGTTCATGGGAAATTGCGTCCCCTCATGAGGAGAAATGCTAAGTGAGAGTGGCGCCTAACGGCAGCCATATGGACGACCAGGAAGTTGGGTGGAAGGCTAACCTTCCCCTTCAACTGGTATTGAGTATTTTTGGCTGATAACAGTGACACTGTGTAGATCTGAAAAGAGATATGGTTTTACTGTCATATGTCTGGAAGTGCGAGCTTTATGTATAGAGGTAGATCACAACCTACAGTTTATTTCATTGTCTCAGAGCGCTGTATGCGGTAAATGACAAGAGAATATTGGAAAGCAGATTAGCAATATAATGCCAGTGAGCCAGAACTACAGGATCACTAAGCCTATAGACTATGACTAATAATAATATATCCTCAGTTTATGTATAGTGTTTACTATACAATGATATACATTTATAAACATTTATATATACATAAAATATTAATGTTTTCTTCATGTCTACATACTTTATCTTTCTGCTATTCTGCTGCTGAGATTACTCTTCTATATACCTCCTGGTCGAGGTCGAACAACCCAACATCTAAACTGAAATGACCATTTAAGTAAATTCAAACTCAAATTCCATGAACGATCCGATGCAACCACTTGAAAACGCTGGCTAACATTCTGTACAAGGAGTATTCTTGATCTGATATAAAGAAACAACTGGTTTTCAAGTAGTTTTCAATGTATTACTCAACCTACATGTACAGTCTGCCATGCTGACGCAAATGGCGCAAATGGATAGTTCTAGAATCGACCTCGGCCCCATTTGATGCAGTAAAACAATCTAACATGAACTTATCTAATATTCGTATCAAAGATCAAATTTCTTTCCTATTATAAAACTACGATAAGACTGCTGACAAAAATGGAATAAATACATTATTGATTCAAAATAATACATCAATAAACTTTATCTCACGGATGCTGTTCACAACAAAGTTTTATAGGAGAATTGACTTCAAGCTTTATTTTTCCCAGATATTTGTATTACATTCATATGAAGTCTGTGTTTTTTGTTAACGCGAAGACAATATTTCTATATCTCTTTATGTGTTACACAGACAGACTATTTTGCAGACTGTTCCGACTGACTCTAATGTCAGAAAGAACAAACAAACTGTAAATTCAACATACATCGAAACATGTGTAATTTATATAATAACTTATCCATGCCTGTACAATTGGTATGTTCCTGCACAAACAGGAGTAAATAAATAAATATGTGTCTGAGGGACACCAGTTTACAGTAATCATTAATATGATAAATAACTTTTTTGACTTTTTTGAAATAATATCTACAAGGTCACATCAAACAGGTGGAACCAATGTACACAGTCATATACAGTGCGTCTCCATTGTGGAAATTTAACCTCACTGCACGTCTTATTTGAGGGTTGCGTTACTGGTAATAGGTACGGCAGGTTATTAGTGAAGTGATGAAACCGCTTTACTAAACGTTAGCTAATAATAATAATATATATTTCACATAAATTAAACATTTACATGATTAACATACGGTTTGTACAGGCATGATCATATTCAACAAGTACAATTTGAAATGGAACACCGTTTTTTGACATCAAAAATTGGAAAAATGGAAAAAAAACCTCTAGAAACTTTGTTAGAATATATTACAATATACTGGTTCAAGTCTAATTTATAGTCTATAATATACTTATAGTCAGTTAAATTCATGCGGGAATTACGAAATGTTGCGTTAATGGAAGGTAAGAAGAGAGGTGATTAACATGTGCTAGAGTACGACATACAGGATACAGGCCTTGTGATCATTGTCATTTTGTCAATTAATAAGGGCTCAAATATTTTAAAAAAAAACAACTCCACAGTAGAGGGTAAGTACAGCATTATTTTGGTAATAACAGATACAAGGGACCAACTTTGCGATGACAAACAGTACTCAGAATGGAATTTCTTCCGTTGTTCGTTGTGTCTGCCAACAACATTCTGAATAACGCTCAAGTAATAAAAACGTAGAAAGCAGCATTACTGTTCATTTGCAGTGCATCGATGCAATACCTTCGAGAAGGAAGAAGAAAACAGAAAGAGAGGTGCAGAGGCAGCCAGCAAATAATAATAATTTAAGCAAACAATATGCGATAAACGCAGGTTTTATTCCCCTATTTTGTTACTAATAATTTAGAGTCATTGAGTTTATAGTGTTACATACTAACAGTTAGTTCAAGTTTGTGGTAGTAAACAACAACAACAAAAATATAGAATAACAAATTTTTTTAGAAAACAAGGGCAAAACGAATAATGATTTTTAGATCTATATAGGATAATGGGAATGGAAAGTGGAGAAGCTAAATCCAAACGCCAAATTACATAAAATATATAGAAGTGAAGAAAAACAAAAAGAGTGATGATACTTATTTATGCTGATGTTCTGATTTATACAGTTAGATGTCCTCCTGAAGTAGAGAAATCGTACCATGAGGTTGTTTTCAAAGAGTTTATACACAAGCTTTGTTATACAGGCAGCTATTATTTTATTTTATTATTATTATTTTTTTGAAGTCATTCACACTCAGGAACCTTAGCAATAGAGCGCATTCCCACAGATAAGGGTGGTTCTCTTAAGTCCCCACCATCATATCCGCTGAATAGCGGTCACCACCCTCCCACCTTTTAATCTGCTAGGCCCTGGCGAAATGCTCCTCTTGTTTTTAGAAGAATTTTTTATTGCTAAGTGTCATATAGACAGTTTTCGCCTTCACCAGCTTACTCAACGAAACTCATGGTATGAACGACTACTTTCAGTCAGCCACTTTGTATGCATCGTCCCTAACAGCATTTTAAAAACATATATATACAATAAAAAAAGTAAGGAAATCAGAGATTTGCAGTCTACCTTCTAGATTCCACTACAAGGCAAATAGAAGAGAAGAGGCCAGCAAAAAAGTACCACAGAGAAAAGAAAAATTATATGGATACCAATAGTACCTTAATGTTTATACACATATATTTATATTCATTGTACATTGGCATCTAGTAAACACATATATTTCTTTGTACTCAGTCTTTTTACGTATCTATGCAACAAGTCTGTTTATCGTTTGTAGAGTAATTAGGGAATTTATTCGGGGTCTTAGGTACTGTAGTAAACTAATAACTAATTTGTTCTAGGAATAAACAGTTTATTAATGTAACCAGTAGAGTGAAGCAGTCTGCACCGAGAGCGCTTGAAACTTATAACCTAGGTGCAAGTTCTGACTGTGAAGAAGTTTTCGCGGAGTGTTGATTAAAAGACTTTTATTTTCACTGTGCAGGTTTGGTTACGGAGTTCGTAAGAGCCTTCCAGTGAGAATTGTATTTTCTTGTTGTCTGAGAATGATGTTTTGTGTAGGACCTTAAAGAAGAATACACGTGTTATAGTAAGTCGACTCGTCCAAAGTTGGTCAAGATTTAGAATCATGCACATTGGGATGAAGTCTTTCTTACAGTCGTAGCCAAGTAGTTTGGACATGAGTTATCGTTGGATACTTTCTATCCACACCTTATCATATATGCGAGTGGTGCTAATAATAAATGGACAGTACTCTAGTAGTGGCCTTACACATGTTTTGTACAGAATTTGCTTGGCTTCATAGTAGTGAACGTTTCTGAGTATGCATACCAAGAGCATCCCCGACTTTTATGTCTGTGATGCCGCTTGTTCAGAGAATGTTTGGTCGCTAAAGTACTTCAGGCCTCAGTCAACGAAACTTCGGAGTCTGGTTAGGCTAGCAGGTTGAAGCGTTTATTTCATGTCGATTGAGGGCGCGCCGAAACAGACCCAACCACATCTCTTCAGGTTGAATTGTAAGCTCCATAAAGGCGACGAAGCAGTCACTTTATCTAGCTCTTTCTGCACAGCATTCTCAAAGCACCCTAGGTCATCAAATTGGAATGTATAAGCTACTTTTAGGTCATCTGCAAAGATGAATGGTTTCCCATGTGAGATGCAAGCACATATGTCATTGATATATAGTGTAAATAAGAGGGGCCCAATGACACTACCTTGTACTACACCACAAGGGATTGGGCTAGGTTTCGAAGTTACAGACCCAAGTTTAACTATTTGAGACCTGTTGCCAAGAGATAATTTAAGCCATCCTAATGGTGGGGCACGTATTCCTAAGGAGTTCAGCTTATGTATCAGCGGCAAATAGTTAACACGCTCAAATGGTATGAACGACTACTTTCGGTCAACCATTTGTATGTATCGTCTCTAAATGCATTTTAAAAATACATATGTATGATAAAAATATAAAGAAATCAGAAGTCTGTGGTCTACCCTGTAGATTTTTGTTATGAACATATGAAACTAAGGGGCAAAATGAAAAGGTACATTAAACATTGCACAATGGCACATCGTTGTATACATATATAGAAATAGACTGTAGTAAATTATAATATACGGTTCAGAAGAATACGATTAGACAGGATTATAGCAACAGAACATTGAAATAAAATCTGTTAACATTTGGGACTCACCATGTAGTTAGGTTGATTATTCAGACAATCCTCTGTGAGGCTGGAATTTGCATAGACGTTGATGGTATTTACGCGCAGTACTAGTTAGTCAGCAGAGAATAATTTAATCTAAGTCATAGTTGAGTCACTTTTTTCTCGACCTTGAGACAGAACTCTTGCCGCACTGCAATGCTCATAATGCATTGTTGCCAGGGATATCTTCCACAATATTTGATTAATTTGACTGTCAGCAACTGAGTTAAATGGAGTTAAATGGCTGAAAAGGTATGACAGATGAGGCTGACAGAGTCTTTCAGGTAATGAAGATGATGCGTTTGCAGACAGGGTAGTTCATGTAGATTTGGTGCAACTGAAGTAATGAGTATGTTGAGCCGTATATTCCACTCCAGGTTTGAATGAAGGGATTATAGATATTCTAAGATGAGGCCTGCGAAACAAATAATTGAATTAACTAAAAAAGAACTGAGAACAGCATTAACTCAACGTTGATCATATTAAGTAAGAATGATAATCCTGACCGTCTCTGTTAATGCGTTGAGCGAACAGAGTTGTTTAGGTACGTAAGCCAAAGGGGAAAGAAATAATATTACCAATTTTCAGCTTGTGGCAAACTGTGCCAAAACTGTTTTCGGAGAACTATTTATTTAGTAGATAGGTGAAAAGATTTATTGTGGTGCTAACTTTGACTTTGCTTGGCAAGAAGTTCTATATTTCCCTACGCTCAACTATAAAGAAGTTGGAACGAGACTTCCTTCAACAGAGGATATGACATAGAGAAGACCCGTCGCTGCGTAGTTCATACGTCGAAGAAGTAAAGGTTATTATTGGGAAAGTATACTATCCCTTGAGAATTTTAAATTGGAGAATGAGGTTAAGTCGTTGGCGCCTGAACCAAAGGGGTTCGATCTTAAGAGCTGTGCAACGATAGTCATAGGGAACTTTCAGACTTGTTCGTAAGATTTTACTTGTAAATTTCCTTTGAGCACTTTCAGTCTTTATTTTGTCCCTAGCAAAGGTGCTTTCCAGGATAAATGGCCATACTCAAACAGGAGCTGTATGTGCATTTTACACAACAGCGTTTTCGATTCTTGCGTTTGGAAGTTATGAAATATAAATCCAAGTAATCTTCTGGCTTTAGAAACTTGGTTGGCAACATAGAGAGAGTTTAAAATCAGCAGAGTAACGGAGTTCGAGGTCAAGTAAAGAAGGAAAGATAGTGATTGGCTTGTCGAATATGGTTATGTGCGGTAAGATACGAAGGCGAGTTGAGCATAACAGACCACACTCCTCCACGTTGATCTGCATCATCCACGACTTACACCAAGTCTCAACATTATTAATATCCGACTGAATTTAATGAAACAGATTTTTTACTTCTCGGATGATACTGTGGTAGACCACCTTCAAGTCATCGGCATATAAGAAGGGTCTGCCATGCTTTATAACATCGCAGACGTCATCTAGGTATATAAGAAAGGAGAGAGGCCCTAGTACACTACCTTGAATTATGCCACATGATATAGGAGTAGTACCAGAAAAGGTGTCGTTAAACTTAATAGACTGCGACCGAGCAAGTATAAATGAATTACACCACTGCAAGAGACTGCCAGATATACTGTGAGGCTTCAGTTTTTTCAGGAGTAAACTATGACATACCTTGTCGAATGACTACTTCAGATCAATATGCATAATGAACACAACGAATTCTTTGTCTGTAAGTCAAGTTGTAAAATCAGTAAAATCAGTCGTACATGACCTGGACTTTATAAAAAGGTGCTGTGAAGGCGTTATAAGATTTTCGGTCAATAAGAAGCTTGTGATTTTGGTACTGGTTGTTTTCTCGAGTATCCTTGACATAACAGATGTTATAGTGGTCAGTGTGTAATTCATTATATCATATTTTGAATCGGGTTTAAATCTAGAGATAATATATATTTCTTTAGAAGGACAAACTCCATTCTTAGGGGACGCTGAAAAAATGTTGAGCAAAAATAGAGGGAGATCAGGGTCACCATATTTTAGAAAGATGAGGGAATCGAGTCAAGTCCATGATTATTGGAGAATTTCAGTGAACTGATTGCACTTTATGACATCATTTGCCAAGCATATATTTGGAAGTGTTTACATGTTACAGAGTCAAAGTTGGTATATGCAGGAATATCGTGATTGTTCGAATCAGGAAAGTGCTTGCTAGAGAGTTCAGCCATTTTTGCATCACTCTTAACAGCAACATTACTATGAAGAATGCAGAGAATGTTACCCTGTCCCCATCGCAGTCTCTTTTGGAAGAGTTTGCAAAGATAACTGATTTTGCAGTTTACTTAAAGGGCAACAAAATCTGTTTTGTAAGTTTTATTGGCATTATCTCATCTGATTTACAGGATAGCAATGAGCGAGGAGAAGTCCATAGTTTTTAGTTTTTATTTTACTATAGCTTGACCCCGTATAGTATTTTTGATACAAGTATGAAATATTCAACATGTGATATCGGTAGCCCAAATTTTGCAGGCCGACCATTGATATCGGGTGTGCGTTGGCCGGGGATCGAACCCCAGGCCATGTGCATGGCCAGCGAGCGTCCTAACCGCTGTGCCACCGACGCAGTATTCTTAGCTTCTTCCTGCCAGCATTTGGTATAAACAGTTGAGTTACACATTTACGTTTGGATTTATACCAAGGGGTAGATTCGTTGAAGTAAACTGATGTTGCAGTAGAAACTGACGACAATGGTATTAGTGTCTACTGAGGAGAAAAAAGTATCCCAGTCTTGGCATCGAATAAAGGACAGCGTATTTCCCAGTTAGCTTTTGAAAAGTCTCCAACTTTTACAGTCCGGTGATGGCTCATAGCTCACCCACTTGCTTCTAGGTTAAAGGTATAAATAACCGTGTTGTGATCGTTACCAATAATTAAAGGCCCAACTTGACTGCTGGCGGGAAGAATGTTGTATATGAAAGTAAGATCAAGGATGTTGGATTAACTTGTTCATCCATAGAATTCTACCGTATTTAAAAACAGTCAGGGTATGTAGGAGTGTGGTGAGAGCTGTCTGCCAACCAAAATTAGCAGACAGCAATTCACGTCATTGTTTACTTCCCAAATCTTGGTCATTAGAAAAACCAGAAAAAAGACTGCGTGGGCGGATACGATTCGCAGATGTATGGTCTGACCTTCAAAGAAATGGCTACAAAGAGATGACAGAATAACTTCCAGTGAGAAAACAACCAATCATAAGACGCTGGTTCTCTGCTAACAATAACATAATACTGTACATAAAGATCTATAAATATCTGTTGATTTTCTCAGTAGACGATCTGTTGCCTCACCCATGTCTTCTTAGGTTATTCCAGTGAAAAGCCGGCATTTTAAAGTCACCAGCTATAGTTTTATAGTCAAGATTTAGAGAAGATACGTGTTCGAAAATTTCACATAAATTGTTCGTTGTGTTATCGTTAAAATGTGGCGGCCAGTATATATGTGCTAACAAAAGCCTTGCATTTAAGTTAGTGTTCAGTGTAACCCATACTGCATCTGTCAGTGAGCAGCCCAGACCACCAGCTTCTACTGCGTGGAATTTGTTACTGGCAAAAATAAGACAACCACTACCACGTCCTTCTTCTCTGTGCGTCGGCGGCACAGCGTTTAGGACTCTCGCCGACCATGTACATGATCCAAGGTTCGATGCCCTGCCGACGCACACCCGATATCTATGGTTGGCCTGCTAAAATTTGGGCTACCGATATCACATGCTGAAAATTTCATACTTGTACCAAAAATGCTGTGTGGAATCAAGCTATAATAAAAAGATGTCTAAAGTGTGTGTATCCTGGAGATTTTAAAAGTCTTTCATTGAAGTCAAATGGTAACCAGGTCTCGGTGACTAGCAGTACTGAGGGCATCTAAAGCGAAAGCAAGAATTGAAGGCGTAGAATTTTATTACAGACAGAATGGGCGCTTGTAAGGGAAAGAGTCAAAGATCTTCAATCATTCTTAAGGGCTCAGACAAAATGAAGGAGATGGTGATGTGATTCTGCTAGGGTCAAATGAAAATTAGATGACAGACTGACTGGTAGATCGAGTGTTCGGTGCGTAAAGCTTCCACCGTCTTCGTTAAGGTTCTGTGAAAAAGGAAAAGGTTTTTATGGCTGCTTGTTCAGTTTACGAGCTCATATACATAGGCGTAAGGAAACTGGGGTGTCTTGGTATCTGAAGAGGATGAGGAAAAAAATTGCTGAACACTAGGTTGATTGGTGGTATTACGGTCGGGTACGGAAAAGTTAGAAATGGTGAGGAGACTGACTAGTTGTAGCGTCGTAAAGACGGTTTCAGTGTCGGAGGAGTGTGTTTGCGGGGTGGTAGCGTAACTAGGTGGAGAGCTTTTTTTAAGTTTAAGCGGGGAGTTTCGTGTTGACATCGATGGGGTTGGCAGTATCTTTTTGGTGACTGATTTAACCTGCCGGGATACTTTGCTTGACACAACGTTGGATTGGTGTCCTGTCGTGAGTAATACGTATATTTTTAAAGCTGCTTACTCCCCTTAATAGGTGCTGGTTGTTTACAAATCTGCTTGCGTCCACAATGCTATTAAATTCGAACATTATTAAACAAGAAAATTTACGCAATCACCTGCAGGTACAATAGGAATCTGGTATTTCACATGCCTCTAAAAGTGTGTTTTTAACGCTTTAATGTTGGAACTGTCAGGCACGTTGAAAACGATCGTTTTACACATTCACTGACCACGCTTTATCACTTCTGTGGAAATATGATCACTAATTCTCTCACAAGACTCTAACGTATCACAATCGGAGTAATGAGCAGAGTAAATCAGATACCTAAGAGGTAAGAGATCATGGACTAATGGAAGAATGTTTGTATTTCCCAGGTTACTGGCTTAATGCTTGTGTGTTGCGTAGATAAATAGCTATTCGCTTTTTCAAATACGGCACTAGGTTGACTTTCACGTATGGTCTATGACCGATGGAAATCTTTACAATGGAAGCTTTACCGGTATTAGTAGCGGCGGTGCTAAAATTTACTTTGTGTACTGGCACATGTGCTTCCTGCCTGAAATCATCCAGTTAAGTAGAACTAGATGACAGCAAATCTGCCCGTGTATTGCAAGGAATATCTAGGTCAACGTCTATGGTTACAAAGCATTTAAGGGAGTTATCATTTCTTTTGACATAGATGAAAGAATTGATTTTAGTAGGTACAGATGATAGCGAGGATATATGTATGTTCGGACTTTCGGAGTGACAGCTCCCAGCAGGGTATTTGGGTGGCGTGGATTCAACGACATGAAAGGGGCTGGTGTCAGATCTTTTGTTGAGGTCCAGTGTGGCTTGGCAGGTATCCGTAATGCCTGTCTCACAGCCTGTACTACTGTAAATATCCCCAATAAAATCACTTATTGCACAAGATGGTGAAGAGGTAATAATATCTCACCTGCGCTTATTTAGCCTCTGTGTCAGATCGAAGGAAAGGTTATTACCATTCTGTTTAGTCTGAATAGATTTATGTCTTTTGCTGAAGTTTTCAGCCGATAATGACGCACGATGCTTCGATAGCTCAAATGGCACTTTGTGTAAAGTTACTACGAAACTGCTGGACTACAGGTATATTGGTCGTAGGTTATTTGATGCTGCGTCAAAAAACGCAACTGTAATATAAGCACCAAAATTCAGATATTTGATGTGGTAACTTGAAACAGGAGAAACAGCAAGGATAATATCCGATGGCTAGAAGGGCGAGCTGAGATAGAAAAACTATTGCTATTTATAACAGTCATCATTAATACTAAAAATATAACCTAGACAGAGAATGAGAATAAAAATATTAAAAACGAAAGTCACGCGGAAATGTAACACTCACTAGGGTAAGTGCCAGTGACCATAGATATTCAGAAGAACTAGGGAAGTAGGAGAGGAATATCACACCCACTGTTTTTGTAAATTATTGAAGTAGGACCATCTGGTCCCGCGCTGGTTTAAAGTCTACGGCTTTTAACTGCTTGCTTGTTAACTGACTGATGAACACTACGCTCATCAGAGGGAGCTGGTAAGGCGTGAAGTTTCCCCAGGGAGTGTGTTTCTAAACTTAGGCTCGCAAACCATTCACTAAAAATTTCACAGATGGTGGAAGTTTTATTTCAGAATACTTTATTGTGAAGTAATTAGGGGATGTTCCTTGGTTTTTAAGAAGTTTCATGAGGTTATAAACTTTATTGGGTCTTTTAAGTGCACTACAATCTTCGTTAAGGTTATTTTGAGAGCGTAGGCGCTTGATAGTTTCAAGCAGCTAGTGGACTGAGTGAATTAGTGATATATCCTTAGTGGAGTAGTACCGTTTCAACGACTTACTTGACTTGTTGCGGTGTGCCTTTGGAATGCATTCAACTTGGTGCCTACTTAATCTTACTATCTTAGGAGCAACGGTATCTAGACACAGGGTAACATTCAAATAAAATACGGGAGCTGCAGACTCCGAGGAGTCAGTGATAAAATAGTCATCTCATCAACAGCGTTGGATGAGTTCTATCCCATAGCCGCTACTGGGAAACACGTAACCAGCAGAGACGGAAACCAGTGTTATACCGTGAGGAGACACAAGGCCAACACCAGTAGGTGTTTGTACGTACCGTTTCCATCTGTAACAATCAACAGTGACAAGTAATTTGTAGGAGCGTTGGAAGCCGGAAATATTCAACTATTTGTCGCCTGGAAGATTGAAGTCCCCTGCAAATGTTTTGAAATTAGTCCTAAATAACGAGGTGTGAGCACACAACTCAGCTAATAATACATCGGCTTTTGGGGTCAAGCACGGTGCTCGACTAGCACAGCCTATGGGGAGTTTGTACTTATCTCCATGGAAGACGATCCAGATTTAATCAGATATCCCATTCAGTATTTCATCTGCCACCTTACTGACTACGAACGAGTTATGTATATGTCTGTGTGAGACATGCTCCACCGCGCTTGCAGTCGCGATTTTAAAGGTGTAGAGTGTAATCATCTGCATCTAAATACACATCAAATATAGAGGATGAGCGCAATGATTCACTAGTCGGAACTAAGGTAAACTTTGCGACTAATACTAATGTCCTTAGTTAAGATGTCCCATTGAATGAAGAATGTGCGCTGATTAGAAATATAGTGAATAAGTCACAGGATACTACAAACTAAATGTCAACGTGAATTATAATAAGTCACAGTAGTACTTTTAGTCATTTTTCTTTAGTCTCCTGCCGACTAGCGTGCTATTATTTAATCTCGCTCGTCAAGCAGTGATCTGAAACAGAGAGCAAAGTGCACGTTATCAGTGTGATCACACAAGTGCCGAGTGCTAGTAAGAACGAAGACTCAAGGTCAAGGACCATATTTACAACCAGTAACAATACAATTAGATGAGAAGGAAGGAGCACTCCTATTGGTCATCCGTTACCTCGTCTTGGGCGACCAATCCCTGTACACTTCGTAGCCAACCTGAAATTAGACAAGCATAGTTTGAACATTAGGAAACCATCGAACTTACCATACCTTACAATTAAGTCGCTGTTTTTTCCCGCGAAATGAGAACCAGTTCGGATAAACAAGCCATTTGTTGCCCATTCAATATTTAGCAACATTGACAGAGTCAATCAGGTTAGTTAACATTATCGAACAGCCCGATTAAATATCCAGCTGCAAAGGAACAAACTATTCAGGAACGAAAAGCGAAGTAGGCAAGTGCTTAAAGGAACAGTGGTAAAAAGGATACATAACACGTGAATGAATGAAGGTACAGGCTGATATTTCAACCCAAAATGTGGAGATAAGCCAACTGCTTTGTGGATGGGTTTAGGGAAGGTTAGTACAAGGAATATGTCTGCTTGTTACAATAACGACAAAAATGGATGGGCGTAATTGGGAATATACAGGCTGGAAGCACTATTGTAGTACTTTAGTGGTTGGGACAAATGGCCACTCCATCCTGAGAAACAGATAACGCCTAGTTAGAGTGGTCTGATTAGACAGGTGCAGGCGAAGACCATTGCAGGAGTGCTGGTAATAGATAATATGAAATCCCGTCTTTCACGGGCCATAGATGACAGGCCTCATTGCCTCGGTATCCAGGCGTAATGTTAAAAGTCCCAAACACCGAAAATAAACGGTTAGACTTAGTGACTTCCAGGCGCACTGCTGTCAGTCCTAGAAACCAATAAAGCTGTATGTATAAGTTTAGTATGTATATGTTGTTATAGTTTTCTTTGATAACTGGATAGATTATTATAAATATCATTTTTGTTAATTGCTTAGAAAAGGAACTAACATCCAATGTTGTTTCTTCTGATATTAAAACCGTACTTTATACATTAATTTACATTTTTTGCAAGTTAGACAATTTGTATTCATCCCGGACAGTTGTATTTTTTTGATTCGACATTTTTGTGGACTGAGAGTCACTTTGTATTCAGTCATTCTGCCGTGGGCATTCAAATACTGAATAATCTCAAAATTGAAGATCTGTGCTAATAAACCTTGCAGCAACTCCAGCAATTCCGGTTCTCTTATAAGTCCATTGGTGACATTTTTGTTTTGGTTCAGACTTGTGGTTGAAGACTGGGAGTATTCCCGCTGGAAGTGATTAGTGTAGTGGCTGTAACTGTGTGCACCGTCTGAAGCAGACAAACATAAAGAATAATCGTGTTAGCGTTTCACATATCATCCTGTCGGTGGGATGCTGACTACTGCATGAAAATTTGTGCAGAACTACAAAAGTGACAATATCCACTATGAAGATGAATAAAAACAGGTTCTGGAAGAACCGCGACATTCCCAGAGGATCTCCAAAAATATCCCGCAGAGTGAAGTAAACGTGTCTCTCTTCTATTCCGAGGAATACTATTTTGGTCAACAGGTATCTTGTTGCTACACGTTTTTTCTCACGTCTCTCCTCCTTACTTTAGTGTTTTGTCACTTTCTATAAACCTAACGGATAATTTCACCGGTTCTGACGCCGTCACGTTTATGCTTTCGGTTGGTGACAACGTAGGTTCCCCAAGACACTGCTTAAGAATGGGTGTGGTGGAATACAACTTCCCGAAATTATTATCCAACAGCTTCCACCACCTTCAAGATTATCAGTAAGGCTGTGGGCTCTAAGTAATTTTTATTTTTTATCTTTCGATTCAGCACGCTGTCACACTAGGTTTCATTGTACAGCTGGACGGCGCAAGGTTATGTGTTGAGAAGTCGAGCTTCGTTTCTTGGCGCAGATGTTGAGATTAAGTTCGTGATGCATGTGACAGGGCTTGTCATGTTTATAGCGTTCCAGTGACCTTACCCTGTGTTGATGACGAAAAAACAGTTTGGGCGATGCCAGCAGTACGGCGACAATAAGAAGCGTGTTGTCCGCATCGTAATTCGTGTGTGGTTTATTAGGCTTTTTAGGGTTATTTTAATTCCAAGACTGGAACTCAATGTCGTATTGCTAACTGTTAACATGCTCAGTACAGCGTCGAAGGTATCAAGTCACTCTGCATATCACACAACTCATTTCGACCGACTCAATGGCAGAGCTGTATTATTTACTTGAGTCCGCAAAATGTCATGTTTTGTAGCAGACATTCTCTCCATTTCATGGAGTAGTGAGTGTGTATCACTAGAGGTGCGTATCATCCCATCAGATCATTATTGATACAGGACCAAGAGGACCCATCGATGTGAGTGATATTAGGGACAGGTTTAGACGATCAAAAGTTTCAGAATTCCTGAAGCAGATGGACTACTTATGGCAGGGTGAAAAAAGTGAGCTTCCTACATATGAGAGTGTCCTAAAATTAAAAGCCTGTGTTTAGCCTACCTACACGAATAAGATTTGTTCAGGTTTTAACTTACTCTTTGAATATTACTTTTTACTGGCATACATTACCCAGTGTTGTCGCTTAGTTGATCAGATGCAGTATAGCTTACAATAATATATCTCCCGTTGTTTGGTATCGTAATTGTGAGACCATTAGGAATTGGAGATGTAGACAACGGAAGGAAGTCACAGACGAGACTGTTTGATTATTCTGCAGCACAGAGTTGTCAGCCTGGGAGGGTGTGAAGCACTCTTGCTTTAAGTCCTGCGATTATTCAAGGATAGTGCATCAGGGTACGGCCCACGCAAATGGGTGGGCCATATGTATAAGTATGTGAGGCGTGCGTATAAATTCAAATTACTCCTTAATTAAGAACTGTTCACTAATTTTTTTATTTTAATAGTTTGCATTAATTTTATTTTACTTTAATTGTGTTAGCATCTGAAATAATTTCCAGTCCTCCGTATTTATAAGTGGACTAAGTGGTATTAAGCGAGAATCATCAAATGAGATTTGATGCACTGGGGAGGCTTGGGCTTCGGATGACTGAGAGGAAAACGCACCAGTTTTTTGTGTGGCCTAAATTAGTCATCGTGATGGCTGTCGGCACTGTCAAAATGTTGAGATTTATAGCTGCAGTCCTTCACGCCGGGACCCGAGAATCAATTGTACGCGTCACTTTTATTCCAGCCTTAGAAGAATGAGCGGTAATTGGAGGCAGTGATTTCTGTTTATAGACTCACAACTGGCTGGTGTGAGGAGAGCGCCAAAGTAGACGACTACGATAGTTATGCCAAGTTCTCCAGGGACTGCTTGTACTCCTCGTTTTGCCACCATATCAGCCTTTTCCTCGGTGGCCGACTGTCATTCACTAGATCCATTCCTTTTCTAATTAACGAAAATTGTCCCAGGGATATGGCAAAGATCGCGGGCCTCTTGTATTGGGTATACTTCCTACCCCACCTAGCCATGAAAATACCCGTAGGAATCAGTCATCAGATCAAAAAATCCTGATTCCATCTATCACTCCTGGTCGCTGTGTTGAATTATGATCACTGGAAATTGTGTCAGAGGACGTAGTTTTTGAAATCTGCTTATTATCATCCGAAGCACGTCTGCATCATCGTAGTATGTCCATCTGGCCTCAAAATAAATTAGCGAAGGAAATTAATTGGACGTACTATGGATCTGTCTCTCAACAGGACAACGAGAATTCGAAAAAAACAACGGATTTCTAGTATATCATTATCTAAATACTGTCTAAAAAATAGATCTAGTTGTTACTTGAAACCAATATGATATTAAGACTGATGGAGGAAAATATGAAAACTGCGCGAAAAGTGCTTTCTCCGAAGACTGTTGGTCTAATAGGTACTTAAGTAGTCCTTATTTTTTGTATTTTGTATTTTTTTTGTATTTGAAATAATTACTCAGGATAAATGGTGTCAAGTAGACGGAATAACCGAAGGAGTACAGTAAACGGGTTTTGTTGTAGCAAGATATCTTTTTAGACAAATATATATATATATATACATGCTCAATCTCCTCATTCTAGGTTAATATTCACTGCGACGATTTTAAGTTAAAATACCTAGCCTCCGTCTTTTCAGAATTACTGGAATCATGCCCGTTATATGTAAATTTCCACACTGTATGAATCCTGCAGGACTCAGTATTCATACTGCAACTCAAGCCGTAGTATTGATGTGCACTTAATTACCTGTAGGCAGGGTATTTCAAGTAGTTTATAACCTGACTTGCTTTAGGACATTTTCGGAAATTAGTATTTCTGTCTCACGTAATCAAACTTACTACCCATGTCTGTCAAAGCAACGTAAGTTAAATAATAATATCCTAGGTTGTACATCGCAGAGACATTAGATATGGAGTTGTCAGCTGAACTAGTGTTCTGCTTGATTTATCCTTATTACAGCTGCCAGCCACCAACTCACTAAAACATTAAGAACATGTAATAGTCCTCTTTTAAATCAAAATTGAAGCCTAAGTACAAATTTTGTTATAATTACCTGTGTAAACGTACGGAGACTAGATTTTAAACTTGATAGCTTCCGAAAAATGTAACTTATGTTCAAATGATACCACTATCTGTATCTCTTCTTTTGCTGTTAAATATCCTGGTTTTTAAAAGTGCATCATATCTAAAGCTGTAACCACCCTTCGTAATGCATCCGGCTCGGGTGACCTAATTTGTTTGGTAGCTGTATCTACATTGAATCGCATTTCAGATTCAGTTGATAAGGATAGAAGGCTCTTGTGGCCTGCAGAGATCTAACTTCTCTTTGAAAGGGTTAACCGACGGAGCTGTTACTACTGAATCAGGTAAGGAGTTCCAGTCGTTGACCACTCTGTGAGAGAATCTAAATTCTGCACGTATTTTAATCATCCTCCGTTTGAGCACCTTTTTGCGGTGACCCCGTAAATGTATCCTAGAAGGGGAGAAAAGTTTAGAAAGGTCAGTTCCTAAATCACCCGTAAGTATACGGTATGCTAAAATTAAGTCGCCTCTCTTCCTTCGGTATGATAACGGAAAGAGATTTAAATGCTCCATCCTCTTTTCATAAGGAAGGTGTGAGATACCACTAACTAATTTCGTTCCTACTCTCTGTACTCTTTCCAGGATATGTGCCTCCTTTTTGAAGCATGGACCCGCCGCTTGTACGCAGTATTCTAGATGAGGCCTGACATATGTTGCGTAGAGTATTTGGAACATGCCCTCATCTAATCGTTTGAAAGCCCTTCGGAGTGCCCATAGCATACGAAAAGCCTTAGCTGCGGCTGCATTGCAATTTGCAGTTGTTTTCAAATCATTGCTGACAATGATTCTTAGGTCCTTCTGTTCGTTAACATCAGGTAGTTCTGTGTCCCCTAGGGAGTACGACGTATAAGACTTCTGACCTAAGTGTATTGCCGCGCTTTTCCTAGAATTCATTTCCAAACTCCACAGGTTCGACCACTCAGCTTATTTATCTAGATCACTTTGTAGGGCCGACCTATCCTCGTTATTATTTACAGTTTCCCATACCTTAATGTCGTCTGCAAATTTCCTACCCCTTAGTGTAATAGTATCCTGATATCCAACACTTTTGGATGGGTTTGGTTTATATGATGAATGTAGCTTCACGTTTGCTCTTCTCTGAAGAAATGCACGCTTTATTCTCTCCCAGAGTGTAGACGTCACTATCATAATCTGATATCAGCCACTAGTATTAATAGAAGTCTGAGAACTGACGTCTAGTCAGGTGTTATGGTAATACAACATATGTAGTTCATTGGCTTTAACAGTTGACGAGCCTTAAACTCAAGGCTCACTTCGCCAATTGCAGCCCTGACAAGTGGCTATCATCATCTGGCTTTGTAAAAAACAAGTGTTTTACATCCTGGCATATGATGCATATTTTATAAATAGGTGTTTTTTAGGCGATTCAGTTCTCTTTACGAAATTTGGAAGAATTTGTAGCTTCTAACGAAGTAGCCCATTCATGGCGAAATTTAAACTTCGCTGAGCCTGGTTGTGTAATACATATGACTTTTCCTGAAATACAACGTCAACCTATTTAACTTGGAAACGAGTTTAGTGATAGGGTATATTTAAGACCCATTATAACCTTTCATTTACACATACTATTTCTTGTACAAGTTGAGGGGTGCCACATAGCAAAATCCACTTTCCGATCTCCGTAAATATGACAATTTTTTTGTTGCATAGTAATCATGAAATGGTCAGTTATCTACGCATGCTATAGAAATTTGAATTTTAACAAACGACGATGCAGGAGTACCATTGTTTAGGTTTCTCATTGTTTTCAGTGTATACTACGCTCCTCTTTTCTAGTCAACTCAGTCGTCATTGTGGTTTATAATGAGTAATATGGTCACAAGACCGATAACTACGGTGAATTGCAACTTGTAATCGGCAGATTTCGTAGCTAAATAAATATGATGATATCTAAAGTCTGACAAAAATCAAGTTTTTACTTCAGAAGACAACTCTATTTAAACATTTAGTCCAGTGACTTAAAGATAGTACACTTGTTAGGAAAATATGCTTTCATGGCTGTTGTTTTGACAAAGTTGAATCCCACTATCACGTAACGAAATTTGATGCGCCAAAAACTGGTAATTACCTCTACATGCTAAAGACTATCAAAGGGTGATGAAGCGAACATTTGTACGCGCCAAACACCGTCGGGTTTTCTTAAACCCAGTCTCCTTAGTCTCTGTTTGACTATGGCCTCAAGGATCATAAATACTGCATTTTCCAAGCCTTACGTCTTGGGTATACACCAGTTTTGCACTGATCTAGTCAACAGTTAATCACTATTGGGCACTTTTAGGGTTTAAGCGTCATGGTCCGCTACTCTGCCTCATTTTAGATTATTGAAACTTTCTCAGCCTAAGCTGTGGATGAAAAACCGACGTTTACATTCAGGATAAGCTTCGGTGATAGGCAACCGCAGTGTGGATGCAAACCAGCTAATTACCTTGTTAAAGAGTTCCACTGAAGGACCCAGCAGTCTTGACCGAGAAGTTAGAAAATCCTATCTTTCTCGTAGGTTGTTTCGGTTAAAATAGGTTAGTAGTAATATGGAGGTTTTTTCATTCCCTTAAATTCAGAATAACATGAGATATAAAATGTATTTATCGGTTATCGGCTAGACTGGTTACTTTTAGTAGTCCCATTTGTATAACTACTAGATTAATCTCAATGACTTTGTATTTGTGTACAGTTTATTGAAATCAGCTGAGTGAAAGTGTTATTGGAATTTAAAGGTGATTGAAAGTGCTGCGGCCTTCATACTGTAACTATCTCGAATAAATTCTTGGGTGATGTTGTGAAATACCAGATAAAATGTTCAGTTGCTTTTAGAACACCAATTACTCGTGCAGAATATTCTATGAAATAAAGAAAATTGGGCGAGGGGAAAACCTTTGTTCTAGGTTACAATTCCATTGTTGGTACGCATTCTCATCTCCGAAAGCTGAAAAGAACTTTGTTTTTTACACAACCCTTGTTATGCTTTGATTCTTTATAGTTGTAGCTTATTCTTTAAGCACTCAGATTACAACTTAGGTCTTGAGTACTGTTTCGGTTTGAACAGCAAGTCTATATACCCCACGTATAGCCTGTGAAATCAAACATAACTGTCTGTCATCATCTAATGAACCGTTGTTGGTATCTGATATCTTAATAGCACAATCTTGCACTACACTTGTGAAATATAACCTCTTAAATTTTTAATTATACGTAGCTGTTATAATTCAGTTTCTTTTTATCGCCGAAAACAACGTAGTTGACGCAATTAACAAACCATAAATATCAAGTAGTTGTGGCTACATAGTAAGAATGAAAAGCTATTTATGTGCAGAACCTCGTCGAACTAATTTTATGTAGCGTATAACAAAGCAGTAGTAGTAGTTAAAATAATCTGTTTAGTAAGCGTGTTGGTTATTCATTATGTTCTCCGAATACTTTTCTAGCCGACATCCTATTTTAGTAGAGCAGAGTTCACGATAATGTGGAAAAACTGCTTAACTTTTAAAAGCTTTAATCTTGTTCATAAGGTAACACACCGATTCTGAAAAAACTATTAATAGATAAAAGTTATCTCTTTGAACATCAATACAATATAATCGCTTTGTAGTTATTGGAAGTGAAATATTAAATGGAAAAGTAAAAGACACGAACTCACGTCTTATTTGCCGAACAGTACCCTTACTAGGCCTACAACTTCGAAAGGTAACTAGGAAACATAGACTAACATTTCCTTCTAGATTTCTGTAATTCCAGATGACGTTAGGACTATTGCCGATGAAGTCTGTAGTCAAATGAAGCAGTACGATTATGTTATAACATCTGGAGGCATAGGTTCCACTCACGACGATGTGACTTATGAAGGTAAGCTTACAACCACTACTACTTACTAATCCTTAGGAATTGCGAAAGCTCTTAACGAAAACGTTGTCACTCATTCGGAATTTTTTCAAACATTGAGGTATTTATCTGAACCTGAAGTAGTACTCCCTTCTGATCCTATAACGAAACTTGCCAAAATACCGGAATCGTCAGAGTTGTTATATGGGACGCGTGTTCAGATAGGAAGTGAAAAGTCATATCCTGTTGTAAAAGTGAAAAACGTTTTTATTCTACCTGGAGTTCCTCGCTTATTCAATCTAGCGTTGGAAATAATAAAGGTAAACATAATTATACAGCAGTATTTTATTTACATGAAAGAATCTCTGGCATCTAAAGTGAAACCAGATCTCTGTATTATATAAGTAGCGGCTTTAACTGCGGATTCAAGCGAAGAAACAATAGGTCTACTTAGTATGTGTTCTGCAATGAAACCAGCAGCAAAGGCATCTCCAGCACCGTTTGTGTCGACAATTTGACTAGAATCCACTGCCTTGACAGGAAACTCATGAACTTTCATGTCCAAAGAATTAACATACACCACGGGATGTTTGCCTCGTGTGATAATAACTAGACGACTTCTTTTCATTCTGGTAGCTAAAGGTCTGCTGGCTATATGCTGGGCCACTGCATATACTGTTATGTTTGGGAGGTTGTGAGCTTCTCCATATGCTTCCGCTTCAGATTCGTTCCCAAAAACAATACCTGCATGTGATATCATTTCATCTACTTCTTTAGTGTAGAACTTGGGTATAAAAGGTGCGCTAAGATTGAAGCAAAACAACTTGCCGAAAGTCGTTGCATGTTTAGCCACTTCAAGCATACCTTCGTAACAGGCGGATATAACATAACCCTTAAAAATAATGATAAAGTACTGGACAGACTTACAGCAATATAGAATACTCGTGCTCTTTCCACTAGACTCCACACACTTGGCTGTTTAACATGCTGTACAGTAAGATCACATGCTGCTCCCAAGTAGGTAACAATGCTACGATTTTTTCCATTGATTAGAACTGCTACTTTTCCAGTCTCCAACGGCTTCCTTGTTCTTTGAAATTGTGTTTCTAGTCCTAGCTCTCGACATTCTGCTTCAATACGATCACCCATCCGGTCGGCACCTATGCATCCGACAAATGAGCATGAAAATGGTTTTCTCAATATCCATTGGATCATTTTAACAGTATTTAACGTCGATCCTCCTGCAACATATTTTACGTCAGGTTTTTTCATAAGTTCTGCGTAGATGCTCATGTGCTTGTCTTCAGCTAAAATCGCATCATCAACATTCAGTCCGTAAGATTTATAAGTGCCTTCATCCGCTTTCCATAGCATGTCCAATAGAGGATTCCCCATACCAAAAAGGTATCCCTCGGACACCTCATCCATTTCTTTCAAATTTTCCACAACTGAGCATTAACGCATGTGCCGTTTATTATAGCAGAAATTTCAGCCAATAGTAGCATGATTTTCGTCCGTGTGATTTGATTGGTCACCTGAAGGTTATGTGTTTGTTTATAATTGGTAGTTAGAATACATGAGAAAACATTGGACCAGCGGTCTGGCATTGATGAAACGATGTTAGTTGCAGGTAAAATGAGAATTTCGTCCGACACATTTGTCGAGACAGGTATCTAGATTGCAGTCAATGGGTTTTTTCGAATTAACCAGTCACATGAAAGCAATTGATATGGTCAAAACGACAAAGATTTGTTGCACAGATTCAATTTCTATCGAAGTTTTCACGAAATTTCACTTTGTTTGATTTCGTGCGATATGTTTGTAAGAATCTGAGTTGACTTTCAGTTTAGGAAACTGAAAACCACTGTATCGCAAGAAAATAAATCGAAACGGGTGAAGAATATTATTTCAATAAGTCCTTTATCATGTCCTATATTATAAATTTAAGTCAGACTACAATAATTAGCAGGTAGGAAAGTCATATCATAGGCCTCCAAGTTTATTGACCTTCATGGACTAATCAGAATGGAAAGACACGAAATGTGTAACACGAGGTAGTTTTCATTAGCATGTTTTATAAGAATAGTCTAGATTGCCATTACAAACACTTAGGAATAATAATAATCAGCCATAGCATATCATGGCTAATACTTTTTTGGTCAACGTTTCGACAGTCTGGTAAATCCTTCAGAGTTACACACGCTCTTTTGTGTCTTAAATATCTGTGTTTTCTATCGAGTGTACTACAAACACACTTCAAATGCAATATGAATACGAGATTGTAAGTAGATTAAGAATATTTGGTTACAGGATTTCATCATGAGCTGGCATTGGTTAAAGAATCATTGGAAAACCTGAGAGTACTGGACAGCTGTTTCGTCCTAGTTTGGGGCTCTTCATCAGTACGCATCCGCCGTGCCCTAATTAATTGAATAAAATTATAAATAGTATCAAACGAATAGATTTTCATCAAAATAAAGTTTTGAATGGCCCGAGGAAAGCAGCTTTCGTCACTTGTTTGGTTCCAATCTGATTGGTTAGAAAATCAGCGATTTGTGCGCAATCATGTTATTACTCCACGGGATGTTTGAAACGAAACCACTCATAAAATAATGAATAATGTTAGTAAGGTTGTCACTGTACACTGACTGGACGGAAAATTCTATATTCGACAGGTTTATATAGTGTAACATACTGTGATACAACATGTGTAATTAGATGTTGTTTCCAGCATAATTTATTACTCATCATATCAAATATGACCGTAATACTCCGAAACTCGATTTTTGTAGGTCGACAGACTTGACAAAACACGGAAAGATGACCACATCAAACAGAGGGAGTTGATGTGATTATGAGCAATAATTTGTGCCGGAAACGTCATCTAGTTATTAATACTGTATGTTATGTCAAACAGACTTATTTAATGTGTAATGATATTCAACCATTGCTTTAACTCGACGAAGGATTTAGAATCTTGTTAGAATAAGGAAGAAGACGATTATGCAATAAGGTGGTTTTTAGGAATTTAGGAACAGTATCAAAGCTAGTTATGACGCTGAGGATGGCTAAAACGTCAACATACATATTCCAGAAGTTTGTTTATTTTCGGCTAAATCACTTATACAGCCACAGCTTCAGTATGTTAATACTATACAGGCTCTGCGTAGTAGTACCTCTATACTTCGTTGTGCATCTCAGTGAAAGACCTTTTCGTTTATAACAGTAGTTTAGTCCTTTGATTTTCAAGACAAATGTCACTACCTATCACTGAATATTTAGGGATAAATTTGATGCACTTAAAGCCGAAAATCTTGTTTTGAACTCCACTTAGACTGGAATATTGATCCAATTCTCAACTAAGGAAAAGTCCACTAATCAAAGATTATACACAGCAAGAAGTTGTGCTTTAAGTATATGTTTAGATAAACCTTGAAACAACCACATATTGAATCATTTCAGGGGTTTTGCTGAACGTATCTGAAGTTTTCATATAAGTTGCACACCATGTTGTCGTGATTGGCTGAAAAACTGAATAAGAACATCTGATGGCACCCCGAAACGACATGATGTATAGTGATTTACATGAGTTCATGTACAAGATACTGCCATAAGAAACTGGAAGCCACTTTTACATTTTACGGTGGATCCGCTGTTTAATATTTCTGCATTTTGCTTACAGAAATATTTCAATTTCTCTCTAAATTTGCCTTCGTAACCTGGTTGGTTATTTCCAGGTTGTTAGTGTAGCCGCTTACTTCGAACTCGCTAGTTTATCGGAACTTAGAAATTTTTACTTCGCTTTCAATTATTCAGTTTTTGTGTATCTCCGACTTCAGTGTATTCGTCTTTTATGTTTCCGTATTTTAGTTAGCTTCAGTTTTATTTCTGTTATTAACATTCTTCGTGAAGATTTTAAAGGACACACTACCTACAAATATTTATCATATTCTGTAATTTGCTTTCCAAATATCACATGGTGTGTCTTCATATAAGCATATGGTGTATCTGTTACAGGACCATATTCGAGATCCATGTGTGAAATTTTTTCATCATTCGTTGTATATTACTGCTGAGGAAACCAAAATAGCTAAACGTCTATCTGAATTAGCCGAAAAATACGAAGGTTCAGTCAGTATTGGATCGTATCCTGCATTTAACAACAGGTTAGCCAGTTTACCTTGGTTTTGAATCTGTTTTAGTATGTATTGGTTTTGTATTGTGTCAAGTGTTTGGATGAAAACACTTGTTCGGATGATACTGTCTTATTTGTGAGATTTATTCTAGAATAAATTGTTATCTTCCTATTTGTGTTAGTAGTCCTCATACCTCAACATTTCAACTGAAAACGAAATAAGTTACTTTTCATGTATTTTGCTAAAAATAATGACAACTAGATATTCGTTATTTTTGTTTGTCATTACACAGCTAATTGTGTCTAAATCTTAGTTCATTCATAATCCTGCATAAATATATTTAACATTTTGATTATAGCTTGAAACCACACAATATTTTTGGTACTAGTATGGAATTTTCAGCATGTGATATCGGTAGCCCAAATTTTGCAGGCCGATCATTAATATCGGGTGTGCGCCGGCAGGGGATCGAACCCCGGACCATGTGCATGGTCGGCGAAAGTCCTAACCGCTGTGCCACCGACGCACTATAAAGTGTTTAGTAATATGCTTTATATCATCAATCGTTATTTGCCTTTCACAACTATACGATTATCAATCTTGCTAATAGAAATATATAAACGCTAAGTAATTATAGTGCACTTCACCGAATAATAGGTCTGTCACTTGGTTATTTAGCATTTTATCAATTCAAACACCTAGTGTATTTAAAACAAAAATTAAATGTAATAATAGTACTTATAATGTTAAATGTAAATTATGCTAATATGCTTACAATTTATACTATAATTAGTAGTAAAGATGTTGTTCAAACTAAGTCTTCAAGTTACCGTGCTACCTTTTATAAAACGTGCGTTGAAATTGTTGTTACTTAATTTTATCATTTTAACCAAATGAAGTTTGTCCTTGACATAACTATCCTATGGTTGGATCATGGCTTCTGAAAGTCACGAATGTTAAAAGGTCATTTTATGGTTTATGCATTGTACCTTAAGAGCTTAAAAGTTAACCTATTTCAAGGATATTTAATAAAATGTAATTTATAAGTTCAAATTCTGGTTGGGTTTTTTTTTTCAAAAAAATATATTTTTATGCTGTTGTATTTTCCTAATCCTTAAAGTTCATTCACATTGTATTTTAATCTGTGTGAAGTACATTAAACACTAAGCAATTTAGTAACACATTTCATTATCTTTATTTATAGTGTAGGCAGATAGACCTTTAATGTATGTAGATAGACAAACATGTCTACTTAGAAAACCATACAAAAGTCTCAGTTGAATTACCTAAACTGCATGACAGCATCGAAAAAAAAGAACACAAGCAGAATTAGATTATCATAAAAATAAACAAAATAGAATATTAGAGAAAGAACCATTAAAAGGAAGTTCGCGTAGAATTTTCAAAACTTCACTCAGTAGCATAAGTGATACATTTTTCATATATTTGACATTAAAGTATGGACTGGAAAATTTCTTATAAAGTACTTACGTAGATGACTTCAGAGTTTTTGCTAGTCTGTGACAGCTAATCAAACTTTCTAGTCATATCTAGGCTTCAAAAATTTAACGGATAAAGTTATATTTTCATGATTTTATGCTGTTATAATATAAGGTCTGTTATATCAAGAATTCTTCATTTTCACCTGTGTTCAAGTGGTGCTCATTCAAAATGGGAGTATTTAGGATGTGCCATATCTTCATTCCAAATATTGAGTACATTTATACTATTGTGACGGGTTTTATACCATGTCATCAGGAGTCTTCAATCATTGGACAATTTAGAGTGTTCACCTTTTAAAGCAAGATAAAAAATAGACTGTCTAACTGATACTTGGTATTTGTTGTGGGCGATGAATTAATATTCTAATGACGCTTTATTAACACATATTTTGAAAAAAATAATGTGATATGACACTTAATGTGTGTGTAAAACTTGGGTACTATGGTGGTATATAATTTCATTGGATATATCGCAAACACTCAACGACGTTTCGAACACAATTTATTGTTCATAAGTGATATGATTATGAACAATAAATTTTCGTCTAATTGGTATCCCGTGAAAAATGCTGTTTCACAATGATGTGACACTGACTTTACTATACTTAAGTGAATATCACAGTATATTTCATTGGCTAAGATTTTACATAAAATAGAGTATTTAATTCAGTTTAGATTTTCCCGTCGATTGATTGGACTGAAGTGCTCAGTCTCAGATTGATAACGCTTTGGCGTTTGAGACTATGGGCACTGGATTTGAGTATCGGTGGGGACACCATCACTCATTGGGGGAAACAAGTAAGTGCAGGTGACGAGTCCCAGATGGGGCGAAATGAGCATAGGAAAACTCTCTTCAGGAACCTGGAATTCAATGGTGACATTGAAGCTGAAATTCTTAGAAACCGCCTTTCTAAATGTCTGAAGAAGACATTTCAAGCAGCCACCTTACGCATCACACTCTCCAGCAGACAGTTAATCCAGTCTAACGTTAAGGATAAGATACCGCTTTTGGCCACCTCAATGTGTATTTATCAATTTACTTGCTCGTGTGGAGTAAAGTATATTGGCCGTACGCAACGCCAAGTCCACGAACGTATTCTGGAACATTGTTCAGCTTGGTTAGACAGAGGATAAAAGAAGAATAATAGCAGCTACATCCTCGAACACCTTATCATCTCTGGACATCGAGCACCCAGCATGAATGTTTCACATTGCTGTACAGAGTTCTTCAATATCGTATGAAGGGACTTCGCATACGCCATCTGTACATAGCTGAATCAGTAGCTACTCGGGATCGGAAACCGGACCTCTACATTCAAAAGCGCTAGATACATACACTCGGCCTACCGTGGCCAGAGTAACTTTCTTATTACAGTTTTTCTTTTTATTATGTAAGTTTACTATTATTATTGTCATTATTATTTTTATTATCATTATTATTCCTACCATCCATATTTTATTATCACTCTATTACTGTTTATTAATAACGTTGCGTTTTGATACAGACTTTAGATAAAAAACTTTGTCATCTTTCCACTAGTTCCTGTCTATCCTACAAAGTCTTATTGATTAGTCATTATCTCACACTTATTGCGTCATGCCAACTTTTCAACTTCCAACTAGTCGCCCTTTCTAGGTCACACCATACATTACGTAATATATTTCTCGAGGACAAATTTTGCCATTATCTGAATGGTTTTACGATTTCTTTGTTAAATATAATTACGATTGTACAGCTTATGAAGATGAATCATCACAGAGGAAATTTCCTTCGCTATTTACGTCTTTTTCTTATGATTCAATGTGGGAATATTTCGTTCATTTTTCAATTCACCAAATATATCAGTGAATAAATCAAGCAGTATTTATTCTTGGATAATAACTGCTCCACTTTTTCTTTATAAGCCGTTCATTCATACCCCGAAGTTTGTATTACTTTTAGGTAGTTTTATATATTATTTGAGGTGAATGGTTGAATTATGAATCCTCAGTTGTCCTTCTGGACCATGTTTCCGGCACTGTGTTTACTGTGCGATGAATTTCCTAGATTTGCTACAGATATCAGTATTTTGTGGTTATAGGTACGATGGTGTGACGTATTTCTTTTTGGCTGTCTTTATTCACTCTCGATGAGGTGAATTGTTATGGTCCTGTCGCCGATTGATATGATCTCTTCGACAGTTGATATAATCGAGTGGACTAATGCGTGGGTCAAATAATTCTCATGCAAGAAGTAACCCAACTGAAAAGCTGAATACATCTATTCATCCGTAGTCCCTTCCGCTTCATTGAGCCATGTAAATATCATAAGATAAAGACTAGTCTGTGACTGTTAGGATACTATTTCACTAGGAAATAAACACGTCGCATTTATATATTTTCTAACCGCATTAAAATCAGCCCAAGACAGTAGAAATAGGTTAATCCAATTGATAAGCGATTCATCTAAGGAAGGCGGGAAATAAATATTCTGATTGGCTGGCGATTTGACCAAGGTGAGAAAAAGATGATGAAATTTTAGTCATCCTATCACACGATGAATCACTAGTCTAAGCTGATTCCTATCATAATTTTAGGGCAGCGAAGAAATCTGTTTGGTTAGGTCAACAATATTATAGTTTGTTTCTTTCTGGAGGCGCTGCGTTTTCCATTGTCCTAGTATTTTCTCAGTAGGTTTGTTTGTAATCTTGGTCAACCTTTCTCTGTTAAGTCTAGTGTTTAAATCGACTTACAGTTAAGACATGTTGATCACTTAATAACACTATGTAAAGGTCGAGTATCGGGTCACCGAGGCGATTAATACCATCATAGAAATCTCAGATACAGCCAATTATAGTGAAGGTCACCGGGAAAAATAGGATATTTCATCTAATGGAAACTTCACTTCGTATTAAAGTTAGCGTTAAAAGCGTGTAGAAGGATAATGAAAAATCTGCAACCGAAACAACCAGCCCAGTGGACATAATATCATCGTAAACATTCATCTCACCTATGAATTTTCATCATTTAAAGAACTGGTAAAAACACAAGCCATATGTACCTTAAATCCGTAGTGCAGAATCTGTTGGTATTTAGTTGTAAACGCAGTTCTTTTGTCTCCTTCAAACACTACCATTTGATGACGCGTAATGTAATGTCTATCAGAGAAGTCTTGTTTTCTGTGATCATCACTCTAACTCCAATATCCAATCAATAAGATGATCTCGACAACAAACCTTATGCTTTACGAAGCAGAATATAAATTCTGGCAATTATTATCCGTTTCAAATTGTCGATCCTCTACCTTAAGTAGTACACTGTAATTCGAGGATTTGAATTCTTAACCAAGGTGATACACTTAAGAGGAAGCTGGAGTACATCCCTCAACCTTCGAGTGTTGTTGTGGAGCTAGGTATATTGGGCTTTCAGTTTGAATACTATTCAGAAGAGTTCAATAATGCTACTTTCTTCAATACACACTTTTTTACATGTCTTGAAAAGGGATAAACACATACACTCATATCCATATTTGTCTATGTAAATGAAGCGTTATCTATAGAATTTGTCCTCTTATCTCTGTTCATATTGATTTTACTGAGCAGATTATTTCTTAACAATACTGAGTATTTCATCATTGAAATAAATTTATATTGGCTACTGTATAGTTTCTTCTGTTACCTCGTCAATTTAGGTGGCATATTCAGCGAACTTCTTAATTTATTACCAGTAATTTCTATGCTAACTAGATGAATCTATAATTTAATACATGTTAGGTAACTTTTAGAACGTAGAGCAGTTTATCAATGAAGAGATATTTTTTGAATTTATTCCTTAATAGTTACTATCGTGTTCGAATAACCTTTGACTCCCTTGATGAAAATACTGTGAAAGTTGCCTATGAAGAAGCAAAAAGTTTATTTGAAGAATGTAAGTTATTTATTTTTCATTCATTATTTTATTGAAGTGTTAGTATTTTTTTAATGATGAATCCGTCGTCATGATATAGTCCAAAACAATCTTTTATGAATAAATACAAGCAAGCGAAATTGCATTTTTGAATGTATTGCAATATGTGTGGCTTCATAGGTATTATTGGTCTGTGACAAACCTAAACATATAAATAAATATATGAATAGTTTCTGTTGAGTTGCCGTAAAATAGACTTAGCCGCCCATATAATTATAGAAATAGTGTCTGTGGTTGTTCTTATTTCCCGCAAATTCAGTTAAAAGTTACCAGAGATTTAGTCACTCGCAATCGTATAGTTTCAAAGTCGGTGAAGCTGCCCGAAATCTCTATTTCACTACGCAAGTTCATTTAGTTGCTACCTATAGATACATATACATTTTTGTGTCATTCATTGTCAACTGGATAGTGAAACAATTTCTGTCGTTTTAGGATGTTAGTGATTGAATTACATCAAGCTCATATTATCTAACCTTCGAATCCGATATCTTATATACACCTACAAGTTCTGGAAAATTTAAACAAGAATTCAACTATGCAGCATAGTGATTAGTAGATCACCTCTTGAACCCAACTGCCAATTGAATTACTGAACCTCTTGGAGATCCAAAGGATTTCCCTCCGGTAGTCAATAAGTGCCCTCTGAGTCCTCATTTGTTTTAAAGAATACTAAATTAAGAGTTTGAAGACAGAGGGTAAGAAAGCTTTTTAAGCCATTAAAGCTCGAGTATAATCTGCTTAGGTTTCTTGAAGGCTTCAGACTTCATAGTATTGTTTGGTTTGGCTTGTATTTGGTGGTGATTTAATGTTATCGACTTATTATACTTTTCTTGGGGACATTAAGGTTGCCTACAGTTTTCATTTAAGTACTTGATGGAAGAGTAACATTACTAGTGTCAATGTGTACAGATTATATTAAGATATTTTAAATCCTTAACATTTGGTAATCACAATATGAGAGTAAACAGCTTTTTCACTCCCTACAATATACACATTCTTTAATTTTATTTTCAGGCGTCGTTGTGTATAATCCAGACCCAATCAGTAGAGCTGATTATGAAGTATACAAATTATCCGAACACAAAGACACGAGTTTAGGTAATCGTGTATCTGAATCTATAAAGATTATCGAAGAAGCACTAGACAAGTACAGGTATACTTTTTTTATAAATAAAGTACGAATCATTCATTTTATAAACGGATATAATAGTGAAGAATAGTTTAATGTACTATAGAATATTTCACTTTCTAATGTTTTATTACAATTAACGTTGTAATTTTGTTGCATATTATAATGTTTTGAAATGTTTTTGTGCATAATTTCAAAAAATTCAATGAACTTTTATAAATATGGAATAGGTGTAGGAAGTATATTATCCACATGCCTGTCATTTACAGAGGTTTGACCTCATAAGAAATCTAAACATTGTTTTCTGTTATTTCCGTATATACTGGTTATTTCCTGGAGTAGAATGCACTCATATGTAACAATTTCTCATAAAAGGTGAATTTAAATATTCGCAGGAATTTGCATGTTTAACCAAAATGATGTTGCGTATTGTTTATTTATACTTATAATTTCCTGTAGTTGTGATTTGACCGGAATCAATTAATTTGTCCTTGTTGACATATAAACTTCTCAAGCAGCGGCTCAGATGTTACTTATTTTTGTGTTATTTTGATATTATTTGTTATATGGTGCCCAGTGGTGAAATGTTAGACAGGCATTTTTTTTAATGTTTAGAACTTGTCTGCTAGATGTGCACATATTTCAATGACGGATGGTGTCCTTATTAAGACTCATATTCTACAATGTTCGTTTCATGTGCACCTACTGAATCCCACATTCAAGTTACTACGAATGCATTCATTCAAAGAACACTGTCACTTTGTTCCATTAAAATCTATGGAAAACTAGGAGTACAAACTATAATGAAATAATAGAAAATTATTTTATCTCAGTAGCCCAATGGATGACTTTAATGTTTAAATAGGCCAGTATTGGGATGTACACGTGCTTAGTTGATGAGGTCTAAATGAAAGGCGTTGTGCATTCCAGATTCTACTACTGGCTACTACCATTAAAACAAATGAAATGTTATGCAATTTTTATACATCAATTAAACATTTAGTTGTCATTATGTGTGCAAGATAGAGATATCTACAGTTCTGTTGTAAGTGCTGCAACTGAATTACCACATCTTTTGAAATACTAGAGGATGGATTTGACTTGGAATTTTTGACTAGTGAACTGCGAATCTTGATACCTTATTCTTGTGTGTTTTCCTATAATGTGTTTACGATACAACTTACTCTGCGAGATTTATTCACGAAGATCGATTCTGTAAACTTTGTGTAAGTTATAATTTAGTAGCAAACTGTCATAGCCGTCGGATGACTTTGGAACTTGTTATTAATTGATTGCTGATTCCTTAACGTGATGATTGGTATCAGGTATCGCTATGGCTCAACGAGCTACATCGGCTGAATAGAATATCCCTACATATCTCAAGATTCTAGAAAAGTCGTTCGGATAGATGTTAGACTAAATGCAGTTACCGCTGTAGTGTAAGTCGTTTACATTACGTTGGTAGTCTGAGGACGAGATTGTATTGCTAGCAAATGAGGGTTCAGTATCAGCAGGGTGATCCCCCGAGGTTACCAGCAAATCAGATATACCGATACTATGTTCTGAAGAGGAATGGGGGTTAGTGAAAATCGATCCCAAAAAACCCACATACCGACTTATCCTTCGGTGGTAAGGCATTTATATGGACGCAATTCCAAATAGATCCTTTGTCACCGACCTTAGACAGTTTCCTCGGGATCTGTAGTCAGGCGGCTTTAATGTTCTTACTGTTTCAGCTATTTCAAGAAGAAACCAACTTCCATGGTTTAGGCGGTTGGACAGTATTAACTGCCCACACATTTCAATAAGCACGTAAAGCTTTCGTGATCAGCAACCATATTGATCTTCTTACTTTCTATAGATAGGTTCACCAATTCTTCTTAACTAGATGACCATTAGAAACGACCTAACTTCATGTTTTAGCACTTAACGTCCGGACCTTATGACAAATCAGGCAAGGGGCCTCATCAGGCAGAATTCTGGCATCTCAGGCTATAGGTGCATGTTGCTAATCATGGACATGCATACAAGACCCAAGTGTCGTTATTCACTTAACCTCACGTGCGTGAGAGTGAATCAACAAAGTTCACTGTCGTGTGCCACCCAAGAAAAAACACAAAGTAATAGTGTAACGACAGAAGACAGGGGCCAGGCAACAGATCGTTTATTTAGGAAATCAACAGATATTTATAGATTTTCATGTACATTATTATAGATTATTGTAAGCAAACAAACATAGTTTTCTGATTGGTGGCTTCTCGCTGAACGTTAATCTTTCATCTCTTTTGGCCGTTTCTTGAAGTTCAGATTATCTATCTGCAAGCTGTATCCGCCCACACAAAGTTTGCTGTGATTGGTCGTTGAATTAGCCTTTGTTCTTATTTTTCTCACGACCAATATTGGGACTGTAAACATTGACGTAAATTACTGTCTGCTAATTTGGCTAGCAGCCAGCTCTCGCCACAACAGAACCTGATGACGTGACTCCAAAGGTGTTTGAGGATGGCAGTGACGAAGTATTGACTAGGTTAACTAAGATATTAGTTATTGTGTAAGAATCTATTTTTAGTCTCTCTGGCCTTGTACACACCGTTAAATATCCTAGTGTATGAGGAAGGAGACAAATCGTCCTATGATAATCATAGGAGAGTCAACCTGAATAACATAGTATATAAAATTCTAGATTCAGTTATTCTGCGTAAACTAAGCGATGCTCGACAGAAGCGAACCCGTGAAATCCAGACAGACTGTACCCGGAAGAGGGTGTGATGATCATATCTTCACCCTTCAATAGATTCTGAAACTTGGACATACTTATTGGTTTCCAACACTTGACATATTACTTGACTCGAAGGTGGCATTTGATACTGTCGACTGAGAGGTAGTGTGACAGTTTCTGGCTGTATAGGTAATGCAGAGAAAGCATAACACACCAACCAAGAAGAGATATAAACTTTCTAGTCTTTCCTCGTATGATAAATTAATCATGCTGAGAATCATACGTGTTGCCTTCCTTTGAACCCTTTCTAGAATATGGGAGTTCTCTTTAAGACAAGGACTGGTTGCCAGGATACAGTTTTCCTGTCTTGACCTCATCAGAGATGTACATAAAGTGGTGAACATATCTCTGGTGATTCTAGTAGAGGCTGTGAGAATTGCCCGTAAGGATCTGAAACTACGTGCAGCCACCATGTGACAGTGTGCTGTAGTTTTTACTTTACTATAACACCTATGTCCAAACGAGTCTGAAGTGATGGGAGTGTTACTCCGTCTAGTTCGTAGGAGCTGATGATTTTGTGTCCAATGCACTTAATTGCACATTTCGCTCCATCCTCTTGACCACTCCGATAATTTGTTAAGGTCCCCTTGCAACGTGAGCGTATCACTGTCGCCCTTCAGCTCTCTCCAGAATTTTAATTCATCTGCGTATAGGACCATAGCGGATCAGTGGGCATATATAACTCATTGATATACAGAATAAATAAGAGGGGTCCGAGTAACATGCCTTGTGACACTTTGCTCCAGGAGGAGAGTTTTGAATTGATCCTGACTCGTCTCCTACCTATGAGGAATTCCGTAATCCAGCTTAGTAAGCCCCCTTTGATTCCAAGATTTTCCACTTTTGTGAGGCATTTTATCGAAGGCCTTACTGAAGTCTATGAAGACGACGTTAACGGGTCTTCTGTTGTCCTTTGAGTTGACCCAGCTTTCTCTTGCTGTAGGAAGGTTTGACAAGCACGAGAGGTTTCCTCAAAAGCCACGCTGTACTTTGGACTACAAGCTGTTGTTTTCCAGATATGCCATGATAGCTTTCCTGATTATCCTTTCCAGTATCTTGATTAAGGGTGCTGGTGAGACTAATAGGCCTGTAGCTTGAAGGATATTGTCTTGATCCTCCTTTGTGGATGGGGTTACTATGGTGTGGTCAAGGTATGCATCGGCTGGGGATCGAACTCCGGACCACTTGCTTGGTTGGCCAGTGTTTTACCACTAAGCCACAGATGTACAACATTTACGTCTGAGTAATTTACGAATCTCTCGATTTATCCATGAGGGACAATGTTTCGGACCCTTTGGAACAGAACAAAGGATGAAAAGTTCGGTTACCTGAGCGTAAAGTGGCTTAAATTCATTCCATGTGGCTTCTACTTGGGACTATGGATTTAATATAATAGTTCAGTAATAGACTGCTGAGACGATAGGCCTTATATCGGCTTTCCAAACGTTTGGTCGATCTGGGGTTGTGGTCCATGATACTGCTTCTGTGAACTTTCTATTGAGTACAACATGATCACTTCTTCCTGAAGGAGGAAGATGTTGTATATGGTCCACATCGTCACCATGGGAGAACACTAGGCCCAGGGTTTAAGAAAGGTGCTGTGAGTCATAGCACGTGGGCTTCATGACATGTTGAACTAGGGCTATCGAAATACTAGATTTCAGCAGTTAATAGTCAAAGGAGTTGTCTGAAGATGGCCTTATAAGGCTCACTCAGTCAACTGTTAAGGCACTGAAGTTGCCGACTACGAGACTCCGACATTTAGGTATCCAGGAGCCTAACTTCTCCATCAGGAAGTCGTCTGCATTGCAGTTAGGATTGCTGTATATAACAATGAGGCCAATATCTTGGCCTATGTTTTTAATTCTGCAGCATAGAAGTTCACACTTTCCACTTTCGTGTGCGAAGCCTTCAATGTTACACACGGTTAAGCATTTCGTGAGGTAGATAACTATTGCCATATTCACACAATGGTACACCCAATGGCTTGTCATTAGTTTCCAGGATAACCGAACACACCTATCCCTAACTCTTGCGAGAGGAGATCAGTATACAGTATCATCCTATGGTGCAACCACTCGCGAGCCCTCTCCCTCGGTGGACAAGTCAGTAATGGTGAGATTGCGATACCAGTAATAGCTGGGAGGCGAAAATCAGTAGATAACGTTGTGAAGCTATCTCGATTCAGATGACTGGAACACGTGTTCCTCCTTGAAAAATGTGAGCTGACAGGATTAAGTTTAAAAAGGGTTATAGGATGTCAGATCATACAGATTCACTCTTTGTTATCTTCAAGATTCACTAAATACCAATTTTTCTTCATCTAATTGTTATTATTCTGCCACATTTTAGTTTAATAAAAACGCTTTAATTCTTTTTCACTGTTTTTTATGTCTGCTTCTGTGAAGTACGACGGTAACTTGAACTTCTGCACTTCTTTTGTGTAAAATTCTACGTTGAAAATTCAATTTATTTTTTATTAACGACATATGTAATATGAGCTTAATTAGACGAAAACGTAGTTATTATGTATGTTTATTAAATAAGAGAAGTCTATAAAACAAGGTATCAATTAAGACATTCTTGAATCGTAAGATATTTATTATTATTATTTTTTAAATAGTTTATCTTAACAAATTTCTGACTCATTAAATTTTATTGTTGATTTGTACTTATTATGAACAGATTGTGTTAGTTAATCCAAGCTAAGTGCATTTGTCTGTGTGTGTGTGTGTGTGTGTGTGTGTGTGTGTGTGTGTGCGTTTTCATTTACTACCACAAGTATTTAGAGAAGACCTAAATTGCTATACTGATAAAGATATTTCATGGTTGAAGATAATATTTTTTCTGTTGTACTACAATTCTCTGAGATTTGTTGCACTTTATAATTTCCTGAGCTATCGAATGTTTAGTGTAGGATTACTAGTATTTCCCTGTAATGGTTTCCGTTATTCACATGGGTTGAATGACGTATGGAAGAAATTATCAGTTTATTGTAAGTCTTTTCTACGAAAACTGGTATCATGATAGGGTTGAACTTATCTGAATTGTTACAGTTGAGGAAATCGTTGTCTTGTTTTTTACGGGTGTGAGCATGATACCTTCTCAAGGAGTTTTACTGTTTTAAGTATTCGACTTGAGCAGATTTTTTTCTCATAAAAGTGGCTCTAGTGAAGTTTTAAAGGCTGAGGGTGTTGGTGTTCATGGATAGTACGATGTAAACTTACTCAACACCTTATACTCACGACTCCGGTACTATTCGTCCTCGTAAACCAAAGAAAAAGAAAAACACCAAATCGATCGTCCGAATTACGAAGTATATTTCGGGACCAGCTAGGGATCGTGGACGAACAAACGAAAGTAACACGACAACGTGCCAAATGGCGTGGATACTTGATCGTGAATCTTCAGCTAAACAAGTTGAGTTAAATAGTGAGGATCAGCATCCAATATTGAATGATTTATCTACAGCTACAAAGTCTTTTGTTTCCGTAATCAACCATTTTTAGCTAAGTATTAACTCCACTTCACTAAGTATTGTTTGTGCTGTGCATCTCTTCATTCTGTCCTACTTTATTGGTATGAAGCAAGGCTGCTGAATGCATATACTTAAAAGATTAGGGAATTTCGATCAATTTAACCCATTAGTTGGAGTAGTATTGTAACAACGGAAGGCAAGACACAGAAACCAAGGTATATTTTCAAGTGATCAAACCTCTGTTTATATATCTACAGTTTATATTCGTTAACCAATCACTGAGCTTATGATTTTGGTTTACATCAAACGACATGAAGTAGAATGTTCAAATGTGCATAATATTCTGTTGCCGATGCAGTATTGAACTGTGGGAAATGTATTTTGTCTCTGACATCAAATAGAATATTCAAATAGATGTATCGTATTCTGTTGTTAATGCCGAATTGAACTGTTGGAACATGTGAGAATAACATTCCGTTGGTACACTACCACAGTATTATGTTGTGAGGTGTTCAGTGTTAGGGTAGGAAGAGAAATAAGTCAGTCAAGTTGCACTACGGCATTTCTTGCGATGTCTGGAGAGCGTGTCCATTACCTCTTCCAGTATTCATTTGGAAAAGAGTTTGTGGTGTTCATTCCGAAACATTAGATTAGTCTATGAAGTCACATACTGTTGGTCTCGTATGATATGGACTACATGGATGTGACATATTTTGTTAATAGCTAATGATTGTACAGTCTTTGATGGTATTGCAAAACATCCTGTGTCCTGTTTTCGCTCATTCTCAGCTTTCCTTTTCTTACATTGGTGTTACGTGTATTTTTACCATATTTAATTCCTGTACTTTTATGAAGTTTGACAACTTTAGCTGATGCACTGTCGTGCATTCTGTGTTGATAAGTCAATTAGCCATCTTCGCAAAAGGTTTTTATTTTTTCTGTGTCTGTAAGTAAATTTAGCACTGTTATATATATTTTTAAACTGAGTACACTTCATATTTTAAAAAGTTAACGATTTCTCCTAATTGATTACATTTTTGCTTTTTTTTTTAAAAAATACAGTGATTCCGAATTGGTTATATGCTTTAATGGTGGCAAGGATTGTACAGTATTACTGCATTTAGTCTACGCTGTAGTATGTCGTCGAAATAATACAAGTACTACTGATGTGAAGAGTGAATATAATAATTGCACACAAGATAAAAACTGTATGAAAATTCCAAAACTTTTATATATTCGTTCACATTCCACTTTTCCAGAAATAGAAATGTTTGTTCAAAAAACAATTGATTTGTATTATTTATCAACAAGTAGGATTTTACGACCAGATTTACAACAATGTGATAGTCATAAAACAGACATAAGCTCATTGTCTGGGTCTCGTTGCCCAACAGATAATGCTGTTGTTGTATATGAAGGACCTATTAAAGATGTACTTGGAAGATTTTTGCAAGACTATCCCAATATCAAGGGTGCTTTTATGGGAACAAGATATTCAGATCCTGGAGCACGTAAGTGTAATCTTACAGTCTAAGTTATTTGCTTTATTATTAGCTAGTTTGTTGTGCGAGGGTAAAACTTTTCTAATATTTTAATGGTTTTTGCGTTCGACATGTATGAGATAAATATCACTGTTAAAAAGTTATCTTTCCAGTTTATCGATGAATTTGTTTGTCGATTGAATATGTGCATACCATGTTTCGTATATTTTATTTTATATTTTATTTTGATTACAGCTTGATGCCACATTGTATTTTCAGTACAAGTATGGACTCTTCAGCATGGATATCGGTAGCCCAAATTTTACAGGCCGACCATAGATATCGGGTGTGCGTCGGTAGGGGATCGAACCCCGGACCATGTGCATGGTCGGCGAGAATTTAGGTTTAAGTATATCTTGAGAAGCCTATTACTGAAGGCCCTATACGTTTTGAGGACCTCTTACTCCACCGAATGGCGCATTGTATGCGGTTGAAGACTATCCTGTCTGCACCGTAACATAAATTTGAATCTGAAACACTAAATCTACCTCAGAAGGTAGTAACTTTCAATGTTAACTTCAATTACTCCTGTTTCTTATGGCACTTCAGAATCAACTGTATTTGATTCAGTATGTATTTTATTTCAATATAAGTCTCGTAGGAGAAAAAAAATTATTATCAGCTTTGTAGTGGAGAATACAGTATTGCTCTCTCTTCTTCATCAACTCCTCATCATCAGTGACACTTCGTTATAATCTCTAATACTTTGGAAGAGCTGTAAATTTCTTCAATGTTACATGTAAAGACTTCTTTACTGTTTCTAAAAAAATACTGTTCAGTAATAAGCGACTATTATTAGATGATAGATAATAATGTGTTTTTCAACACATTGTTTTCTTTTCTTAAGATAATATGGCTCCTATGAAGATGTCAGATCCAGGTTGGCCTCAAATTCTTCGAATCAATCCACTTTTGAACTGGACTTATTCAGAGATATGGGATTTCCTTCGATCTTTATCACTCCCTTACTGCAGTCTTTATGATAATGGGTAACTACTAGGGTTTTTTTCCTATTCAATTGAAGTATATGTATCAAATATACATGATTGTAAAATGTCTTGTAATTCCCAATGAAAGGAAAACATTAAGATGTTGTTTTTACTGGCGTTTCACCTTTGAATGCTAATAGTTCTATCAAATTATTAGTAGACCAGAATTTATAAGATCTCAACATGTATATAGTAACTTTACCGTAGTCCTTCCATATCTGTGTTGTCAAGTGAATGAATGTATGTTTATGAACTGTAAAAACAGCGTGTGTTTACTCAATGAAAAATGCTTGCCACATTTCGGTTAACTGTATTAGTTTATGTAAGAAAGTTAGGTCCAAATCAAATTCTGTCTTGACCCGTCATTTCTATTCAGATAATCTATATTCCATTTTATTCAAAGTGCTTTTCCTATGAGACATTCTTTGTGGTTTCTTAAATTTCTCTAAGTGATTTCAGTATTTCAAAATATTGAAAATTCTTATAGTAAAATTTATAAAAAAACATGTAAACGAACAGTATTGACTAGTGGGGTATAGAAGGTCGGGTGTGAGGACAGGTACTCGCCGATGATATTGGCTAGTGGTGGGCTATATCGTGAATCGGCAGAAGTTAGAATTCATGGGCTGGTCATTAGATTGGGTCTCAGTGACTGAATGGTCTACGTGTTCTCCTCGTAACCTGAAGGTCCTGGTTTCAAACACTGTTGGCGGATGCGTACTGATAAAGAGTCTTGAACTAGGGCGAAACAGCCGTCCAGTACTCACAGGTTTTCCAATGGTCCTCTAACCGATGTTCGTTCATGATAAAATCCTGTAGCCAATCAAATCAAATTCTTGTAAACCAACACTTGAATATTGTTTACAATTAGATCTCATCAGGCTTAACTGTAATCTACATAACTTTACAAACGAATATTAAATATGAAACAATCACAGTGATATGTCAATAGGATGATGTAATGTGCATATAAATTGTACCATTAGTCGTAATAATGATAATAGTGACTCTAAAAATACTCTTTTCGATAACTTATACATTCATAATAATGAAAGAGTGATTGGTATTGACAATATTTGTAGTTTTTTCTTAACATTGACATCATAATTCCAAAAGTTATCTGCAAATCGACTGTCAGTGGATTATAGTTCAAAACATGTGTGTGTATTTGCGTGTCTGGGTCGTAATAAGTATAATTGTAACATCAAATTGAACACCAATATTACAAAGTAAGTGATTAAGAATGACAACGAATATATAGTAGCGAACTCTCATGAATCATGTTCATATTAAATTCTATTCATACTGATTACAAGCTTTAAATGGATAAATGGTCATGTGAAGGACGAGGGGAGAGAGAAAATTTCGGGTAGGAGGTTACGGTTGTGTTTATGTGTGTTTGTATGTATGTCAGTGCGCAGATTATCAATAAAACTTAGCATGGTGTGTAAACTATTGAAATATAGTTATTTTGTATATTTTGTTCTGAATAAATATAATTATAATTTTATGTATGTTCAAACCAAGTTCACTTTTAACATTATAATAAAGGCTTTTGTATTTCCCAATGAATGAAAAACAAAACGATATTGTTTTTATAGGTTTCCAGGCCGTAGGTGTTACGAACTTCCTGATATTGTTTTTACTAATGTTTCGCTATTTAATGCTAATAGCTTTATCAGAGCATTATTAAACCGGAATTTACAAAATCTCAGCATATATATAACAAAGAGTTAAGAGGGGAGAAAATAGACTTAAGTCAATTTAAAAGGACATATTGGAAGTCAAAATAACAATGAAGATCACTAAACCAAATAATGCATCTGTTATGGTATCAAAACAAAGTGTACTAACTTGATCATCGTTCGTCGGTATGGGGGCATTTTTCGTTGTCAAGTTGGCCAATTGGTAAAGATAACAAAACCAAGTGTAGATTGTTGGATTTGATAAGTGTGTAAAATTATAAAACAGCGTGTGTTTATATAATGAAATTGCTTATCACATTCGTGTTGATTTTGTCACTTCATGGGGGAGGGGGTGTTGTAACCAGGTCAGATTCTGTTTTAGTCCATCATTCCTATTCAGGCAATTTTGATTCCACTTGATATGAAGTACTTCTGATATTAGACGGTCTTTGTGATTTCTGAAGTTATTCTGGATTATTTCAATATTGTCAAAATCAATTCTGTGGCCTGATTCTATAGTGTGTAGACCTATGGCTGATGATTTTTCAAGCTTTTCTAGTTCAACCGAATTTCTCGGTGGTCGAACGGATGCTCTACGGTGTTCATTTCTACTGATTTTGATTTCTCGAAATGTTTGTCCGATGTATATCGCATCACATTACAAGCACTTTATTTTATAGACACAATTAGATAGAGAATCTTTAGGGATTTGGTCTTTTATATGGACAAGGTTGTTTCGTAGTGTGTCTGATGTTTTGAAGAAAACTCTAGTGTCGAGCAGATTGAGTACTCTTCTGATATCATCTGACATCTCTGCTCTATATGGAATGACGACTGTTGAGGTCCATATTTCCGGAATGCGTTTTCGACCATACTTAATGTCAGTGTTGATTTTGTTGATGAAGTTCCTTGGGTAGTTGTTTTGCTTGAGAGTTTCAGTTATGCTTGACATTTCTTCTTCTATTTCTTTCTCATTCGTTATCTGATAGTGTGCTCATCTAAGAAGACTTGAAACAATTGGAACCTTTACGCTGATGGGGTGTGATGATCTGAAGTCTAAGTATTTATTGGAGTGGGTTTTCTTCCTGAATATGGATATACTAAAATGTCCGTTTTCCCTCCTCTTAACTAGGCAGTCTAGAAATAGTAGTTCACCGACGTGTGATTCTGCTTCCGAAGTAAACTGCATTCTGAGAGATATGCAGTTTATTTTCTCCAGGAATGAACTGTGTAGATCTCGTTTTAGTACTACAAAAGTATCATCTATATATCTTAACCATATTTTAGGAGTGAGTATGTTTGAAAAGATGTTATTTTCGAATCTATTCATGAAAAGGTCAGCGACTATTGGGGAGACTGGTGAACCCATAGGAACACCATTTGTTTGTCTATATAAATAGCTGTCCAGTATTCCCTGATTTCTCAATGGTTCTCTAACTGATATCAACCGGTGGTTTAACCTAAAACGAATGATTCTGTCAATGACAAAAAGGAAAAAGTGGAGCGATCTGTGATAAGAAGAATAATGAAAAAGCAGCATGGTTAAACAAACAAATATTTAGGCAGACGTAGTCGATAAAAGCCAAGGAAAAAAATGGTCCTACTGAGTAATGCTGTATTGTAGGAGAAGTAAATAAACTATGTTATAATGAAAGTGTGATAAGATTAAGGGATGAAAAATCATAATCTGTTGGTTAGGTCTTAATTTACTAAGGGAGAGATAGTGGCTGTACGAACTCCTTTTGAATGCATAGTTAAGAACTAGTAGTTCGATTGCCTCAGCTCTATGTAGTAGATGAATACGGGGTCCACTGGAAAGATCCGGTGGGATGCTATGAATCGCCTTTTATGCTTTCGTTTTCTCTACTAAAGGGCCACTCTCAACTAAATGTAACAAAAGGGGATTACTGACTTTCTTGTCAGTCCTTTGCCAAACCAAAATGGGAAATGTTTAGTAACACGTTGGCTAAGATGTCGATCAATACACCCAATATAACTATCTCCTCAGAAGCGGTTGAATTGATAAATACACATAGATGTCTTTTTCTAAAGTTTGGTTTGTAAGTGTTTGTTGTGTTTTTACGAGTTGATCACGGACTGATATCAGTTAGAGAACCATTGAAAACCAGGGAGTACTGGACAGCTGCTGTTTCATCCTAGTTTGGGAATCATTGGCAGTACGCACCCACTGGGATTCGAACCCAGGACCTTCCGGTTACAAGGCAAGCTCGTATACCATTCAGTCACTGGGACCCGATTCAACGGCTCATGAATTCTAACTTCTACCAATTCGTGATTTAGCGCGACCCCAACCATTGTCGTTGGTGGGACATCCATCCACACACGTGACATCTAATTGGACCTTACTGGTCACGACTTCTCACTAGAACTCCAGGTAACTCCATCCTGTAGCAAGTCACTAGCGAGCATCAGATTAATTTCCTAAAGTTTGGTTTGTAAGGGTTTGTTATGTTTTTACGAGTTGATCACGGACTGATATCAGTTAGAGAACCATTGAAAACCCACTGCGTACTGCTGATGATTCCCAAACTAGGATGAAACAGCAGCTGTCCAGTACTCCCTGGTTTTCAATGGTTCTCTAACTGATAATCAGTCCGTGATCAACTCGTAAAAACGCATAGATGTGGCAGAACTATCTAGCTTATCCCTCGTTTGAGTCCCAATCATTTGTCGACTAGAAAGTGGAAAGCATAGGTTTGTTGCGTAAAGTGTTCCACGTATGCTTCTGGCTAGTCTCTGCAACAAAATCTCATTTGACAAGTCCCCATTAAATTGTAACTGTAACTTCCGTGCAGTCATCGTCTCTTGTTTCCTAATCAGTTTTTTCATGTTTCTTTATGTAGCTACTCCAAATCTCAATATTGTTAAAGTTAATATTGTGGTTTGATTCTATAGAGTGTAAACTTATAGGCAAAGATTTTTATTGGGTTTCTCGGTGGTCTCTTTATTATGTTCCTTTCGTTGGGAAATAGTAGATTTTTTTGCATTATTGTATATCATAAACCCAATGTCCAAACCGTCAGGTTTGAACTTGTTCTGGAAATCTGTGTATTTAATTTACACCCGAGTGGATTTATGATTATCTATTTAGAACAGTTATTGCTTCTATTTACATATTGTAACGATATGTGTTATATATGCAGAAGTAACAATGAATAGAATTGTTATCAGTCTATGAAGGTCGAATTTAGTTGAACTATCGAATAAAACAAAGACAGATGAAAGTAACCACAGGAAACAGAGTGTAATGGTGTGTGTGCTGCGGAACCCCTATTTTCCACTCGGAATACAAAGAAAGAATTATATATTTATATAACAACACACTTAAACGAACAATATTGTTTTCAATTAGATCTCATCAGGCTTAACTCTAATATACATAACTTTACAAATAAATATTCAGATATATATCAATCACGGTGTTTTGTCTGTAGGATAAAAAGATGGTGAATATAAATTGTGCAATAATAATAATAATGATAATAATAGTAATAATAATAATAATGGTTTTATCAATGATAAGGACGAAAAAGCGAGGCGATCTGTGATAACACGAATAGTGAAAACAGCATGATTAAACAAAGAAATGTTCAGGTAGAAGTAGTCGATAAAGGCTGAGAAAACAAAATGTCTTACGATCAGAGCAAGAAAGATATGTACGGATGACCTCTTACAAAAGGAACTTGAATATATTCTCGATTCCTTGACGGAGATGGGCTATCCTAGTAGTTTCATATAGAAACATATGAAAACATCAGAGAGAAAACCTGAGACTATGACTGCACGTAAAATACCTCTATTTATTAAGTTACAATTTAATGATGACTAATCAAGTGCGATTTTATTCCAGAGACTTTCCAGGAGTACACGAAGAACGTCTTACGCAGTATACCTATGTTTTTCATTCTCTAGCCGACAAATGATTAGGATGCAAACGAAGGATAAGCTAGACAGTTTTGCCACATATGTGTGCATTTATCAATTCAACTGCACCTGCTGTGACATTTATGATGGGTGTACTACTAGACAGCTTAGTCAACGTGTTAGTGAACATCTCCCATCGTGGTTTGGCAAAGGGCAGACAAAACAAACCGTAGCTCAATTTTGTCATTGATAGTGGTTATGTAGTGGAGAAAACGAGAGCTTTCAAAGTAATTCATCGTATCCCATCGAATCTTTCCAATAGACTTCGTATTCTTCTTCTGCACACAGCTGAGGCGATAGACATTCAAATTATTAAACCTAAACTATGCATTCAAAAGAAGCTCGTACAGCCATTATCCCTCCTTTGGCCTATTAAGACATAACTAACTGATGATTTATACATCACCTCTTACTGATATTTTCAACCCCTCTCTTATCATCCCTTAATCTTATCACATCTTCATTATAAACGTGTTTCATTTACTTCCCTTACAATCTAGCATTACTTAATCGGTTCATTTGTTTTTCTTAGCCTTTATCGACTACTTCTACCTGAACAGTTGTTTGTTTAATCATGCTGTTTTTCATTATTCGTGTTATCACAGATTGCCTCACTTTTTCATCCTTATTATTGGTAAAACCATTATTATTATTACTATTATTATTATTATAATAATAATTATTATTATTATGACTAATTGCACAATTTATATTCACCATCTTTTTATTCTATAGACAAAACACCGTGATTGATTTATATTTGAATTTTTTATTTGTAAAGTTATGTATATTAGAGTTAAGCCTGATGAGATCTAATTGAAACAATATTGCATGGAGGGTTTCATCATGAGCTGACATCAGTTAGAGAACCACTGGAAAACCAGCTGGGAGTACTGGACAATAATATTGTTCGCTTAAATGTGTTGTTCTAAATTTTACTATGGGAATATTATATATATATATATATATATATATATATATATATATACATATATATATATTTCTATGGGGTTTATTATGTGAGTCAGTACTCTTTTAAAACTTATGTTTCGATAGAGAACTCGAGCCGGTGATTAGGTGTTCATCAAGAAATACATAAGATTAGAGAATATGAAGCCGTTTATTACTAACTTGTATCATGTTAGCATTCTTGTTATTTCTTCTAAAGAATGAAAAAACTGTTTTCTGTACATTATAGATACACATCACTTGGTAGTATGGAAGATACACATCCAAATCCTCAACTAAGATATATTACAGAGACTGGACGCATTGCATATCATCCAGCTTATAAATTACAGGAAGAAAATTGTGAACGTGTCGGTCGTGTGAAAGAAAATAAAACAACGGAATAATTAAAATTACCTTATTTTAAACTTTTTTTGAATGATTTTGTAACTTATTATCTATTTTGATAGATTTTTCAATTGATGCAAAGAGTCGTTACTTAAATTATACATTTTCTGGAAATATGTGTGTTTGTTTGTTTGTTTCTTTCTACGTAACAAGTAACACTGAATCAAGTAAAATATGAAGAGAAAGTCAGTCATTGGCATACATGTGGTGACATGCAGTCGCACAATGAAATGGGCTAAGTTGGTATCTGAATTTTTATTTTATTGTCTAGACGACAAACACACATACAGTAAAAATGACTCAACGCTTTACCACTGATATGAAAAAATGATGTTATCAATGAAAATGAAAATTGGGGAACAGTAGAACTGTAAAGATGCAATGACCTATGAGGCTCGAAGGCAACGTTTATCAGGGCAAGCGCATTGTAGATACATATATTCGGTATACCTTATCTTTAAGTCTTTATTTGCAAATTGGTCGAATATCATCACAGTCGATAGCTTGTTGGATTCTATACAGTGTTGTAACGTTCTTCTCACAGTTCTCTTCTTCGATTACACTCTCCAGTTTACCAAAACATATTGTTACTTTTCTGAATTCGTTTAATGATATACTTCTTATGTAACAACAGAAGGTAAGACACGGAAGCCAAGGTATATATACAAGTTATCAAACCAATGTCAGCTTATGATGAAATCCTGTAACCGATCAACCAAATCCCTACAAACCAACACTTAAATGTATTTTATCTCTGACTTCAAATAGAATATTCAAATAGATATATCGTATTCTGTTGTTAATGCCGAATTGAACTGTGGTAATATGTGAGAATAATATTCCGTTGGCACAGCCTGTCTGTATCACACCACCACAGTTATATCTGATTATAAATAGCGCTCACCACAGTACTATAAAAAAACAAAGTGATTGTAGGCAATATATTTGGCTCGAAACACCTTCGACAAGTGACTGTCTGTGAATATGAGCTATATAAAGTAAAATTATCAGATATGTATATTACTGGAATGCCTAGAGTTTTTACCCTTACAAATCTCTGATATTACAGATGTATAAATGCTGTGCTTACATTGGGTAATGATATCATGTATTCTTCTTCAAAGGTATTGATACTTTATACAAAGATATTTTTTTAAGAGATTGTTCTGATAGTTCGTTATTTTCGCATACTCAAAGATGTTCCTCAACCATTTTTTTTGTTCCGTTACGTTTCCAGTGGAACATCGGTTTTCAAGCTAGAGGCTTGAAGTTTTGGTAGCAGTGGTGTTTATTTTTATGGGATGGGGTTGCTAGCCTCACGCCCCACCAACCTTCCCTCTTTACCAGTCTTATTACTGGCTTAGCGAGGTAAAGGAGTGCGTCGGTGGCCGGGGATCGAACCCCAACCACCTGCGTGGTTGGCAAGCATTCTACCACTGTGCCACTGACGCACTTTTCATCAACTATGCTAATCATTTAATTGAATAGTTACCCTGTAATCTGATATTCACTCACCTAAATTACAATGTTCTTCACCACTTGCATATAGGGAGACAGTCTTGTTCACTGTCTTAGGCAGATATCATTGTACAAGATGATTTTATTCTCTCCTATCTTGTTTTCATGCAGTATATTTCAAAGCGCAGGATAATTGCACTTGTTTTAGGTATTTGTGTAAATGACAGTGGGATATAACAGTGTAAAAATTTTGCTGAATTGATTAAATCAAAGCCCAAATAAGAGATGACGTCAATAAAGGGAAGTAAAAGTACACCGTGAAATATGTAGATAAAAATTCATACATATGTAAGTGAAAGGATGTATTGTACTTTTATTTGAACTAAGATACCATAAATGTTTAAGAAAGATATTACCACTCACTGTGATCACGTGAAACTTTGACCAAAGGTTTCAGATAGATCGAATTTATGATGATTTTGTAATTGAAATGTGAACGACAACCAATGTCATGATAATAGTAGTGCATCAAGTGACAGGTTAAATATACACTATTATTAAACTATGGCACGTATAACTAAATTGTTATCTATAAAGCTGTTTCTAAATTTAATCTCAACAGAATAAAACAATGACTACAAAGTTATTGGTCTCTCTGATGATAAGAGACACTTTCGTGAAATCATTTTATTTTATATTACACAAATGAAACGAGAGATTTAAAAAAACCTAAATTCATACTCGCGTATGCAACCAAAACATATCAAAGTATTGTCAGGTGCATTGTATATTTTAGAAAACACAACAACAAAATAACCGAAAATTGTAGAATCAACTGCTGGTTCTTATGTTATCATTCCATTATGGGTAAATTTTATTTTGATAGAGTCTCACAGTGTTATACAGTAATATTTACTGATGACGTTTCGAGCACAATTTATTGCTCATAATCATATGATATGATATGTCATTAGAATTTTGATAAGCGCACAGGAGCTGGAGGTGGGGTATTAATCCCTTTTTAAAGATCACAAAAGTTATGACGTATTAGGGTAAATAAGTATTCATTAAATTTATACATTTTGCAACTGAATTAATAAAGGTTCAGTGGGATATTAAACCTCCTTGATGCAATAATATAACTTGAAGTTCATGCTGACACTATTGAAAGATATATATATATATATATATATATATATAAGGCTCGGTCTTAGATCTTTTTCTGAAACTTTTTTATCACTGAATATTCCGAATACTGTTATTTGCTCATAAAACGAACTTACAGTTGCACATCCCTACTTCTTCGTCCGATGTGTATTCCATTTACACTTATTTGTAAGTCGGTGAATGAAATGGTATTTCTTGGTCGTCTAACCTATTTAAATAATCTCTATATTTCTAAGTAGAATGCATTCCTGCTTATCTACTCTCGCCCGTAATTTTGAAATACAAACATATATTAACCGTTATCAGACTTCAGAGTTAATTAGAACAGACCAGGCAACTTGTGTTGATTCTTGAACAACACACCATTTTGAAGATTCTTTTTTTTTCTGCAAGACATTCATCACAGGAACTTATATCAATAGCAATGGTAGGAGGATAAATGTTTCGTAGTTTGTTCGACTACAGCATCCAGACTCTTGTATGATTACCTATAAAATAATCACTCCTCGAAGAAGTAAATGTACTGGAAAGAATAATTCTCAAATCGTTATTTATAATACAGTATGGCCGAAGAAATGATACCACTTTTTTTCCAGCAATATGATAAGAAAAGGCTTACTTGTTATAAACGCTATTCGTAGTGAAGGTGAGAAAACCTCAAAGTATCAATACGTCTCATGTGTTTTCTTCTCCATGTAAGGACTTAATCCCACTATATAATATCCAAGGTAAGGCTTTACACCTCAACATCTCTTCCTTGAAACACTTAAAAGCTGTTCTATGTGACATTATGTCATCACTTTCAAATTATACCTAGGGATGACTTTCTTTATTCTTCAGGATAAGATAACGTTGACTAACCCAATGAATACTGGTAAAACCGTCCTCGAAAAGTACACATTAGTATACTACTTCTGAAATTCATTTCCGTACTCCAGTATCTAGACCCTTCTGTCAATTTATCTAAGTGACTGCTTTTCTTTGTTGTCATTCAGATACAGTAGAAGCAAAAGAGATAATTCTCGAACTACTGTTGCACGTTGGAATCATTGATTTACCTCTACACACCAGTACATGATGTCTAAGTAAAATCAGCAAACACCTGCTTCAATATTCTCTTGATAGAATTAAAATTCACTGCAAAGGAGTGTCCGGCTGGGAAGTCATGTACCTCTTGCGCCAATAAAATATTTCCGTATGGTTTGGTAATTTATTCGTAATTGTTCAAAAAGACTGATCAATGAACAAATAATATTATTCTCGATAACTTCATCAGGTACTTCAGTTATATAACCATATAACGGTTAGAGAATAATTGACCTTGATAACGTTAGTGCTTTTTTTAAATACCATCGAAATTCCAAGAGATATATGCGAATAGATTGTTAAGAGATTACAGTTCAAAACACGTACATGTGATAACATGCATAAATATGACACTAAATTTCAAAAGTACGTGGTCATGAATAGCAATGAATATGTAGTCATAACTGCTCATGACTAATTAATGTTCACAATGTATTTTATTCAGAATGATTCTTAACTTCGTATGAATAATAATAATAATAATAATAATATCAAAAACAGGGTGAGACAATGGGACAGGAAATTGTATGTGCGTGTCAGTGTGTGTAAGCGAATAATCAAGGGCTAACATTGGTTAGAGAACCATTGGAAAACCTGGGAGTACTGTACAGCTGTTTCGTCCTAGTCTGGGACTCTTCATCACTTGCGGTATATCGTGAATTAGCAGAAGTTAGAATTCATGGGCCATTGGATCGGGTCCCAGTGGCTTAATGGTCTACGAGCTCGCCTTGTTACCAGAAGGTCCTGGATTCGGACTCCGGTGGGTGCGTACTGCCGAAGAGTCGCAAACTAGGGAGAAACAGCTGTCCAGTACTCCCAGGTTTCCAATGGTTCTCTAACCAATGTCATCTCATGATGAAATTCTGTAACCGATCAACCAAATCCCTACAAACCAATATTTGAAGATCAAGGGCTAAATTTCAAAGATAAAGGGTTTGTTTGTACAAGTGTAATAATAAATGGGGGATACGGGGAATTTATAGACAGGATGGAAGATCACACCAAAGATGTATAATGTAACTCAGTATTTATGAATTTATAGAAGACCAAGGTAACTATAGCTAGTGAACTTGTTTTTTGTTTTGTACATAAAGTCCTGACTGTTTTAAGTTAATTACTATGGTTTCTCATGTTTGAAGTATTCGGCATCTAGTGTCTTTAGGTCGTTTATTCCTCATACAATAGACAACAGAAAAGGATTCTTCAATATCCTTATGATCTGTTTAAACAAGATCTGCCAATGTTGAACAGTTAATGTTTTTTATTATACCTCTATTTAGCTACACCGGTAGGTGCAAATAAAATGCACTGACACACATTCACACATAATCTCCTACACTATTTTCTCTCCTTGTTTTTGAAATTTGTAATCAGACTGCATAAAGAAGCCTGTTATAAACGTCAGAATAATATTCTCTTCGATAACGTCTTCATTAGGTTCTATACATATGTAACCATAGTGGTTAAAGAATAATTGTTATTGACAACGTTAATGTTTTTTTCTCAGTAACACCAAATCATTGACATCAGGATTCCAAGAAATATGTGAGAATAGACTGTAAATAGAATATAGATGATAGATTAGATGAAGTTATCGAAAAGAATATTCTTTTAAAACTAATAATGAGTATGTGTAATCACTTAAAACATTCTGAGCAGCTTATAGTCTTGAAGGTTCTCAATGAGTTCCTGGAATATTACGCTGAACCCCATGAATCGTAGACTGCTTTGGATTTCATTAATAACTGCATCAAATCAGATAATTATCCTCAATTTTATTACGAGTCTCCGAATAAGAAAACGCTGAGGCAATATCCATTACGTCAAATAGACTCATTGTCAACACATATACAAGAAATTGAAATGAATATCTCCACCAGATACTTTGGAGTTGATGTGCTATCGGAATGCCTTAGGACCCTTTTATGGAATATGTCCCGAAAAGAGAGCAGAGAAGAAGTATGTTGAATTGACTAAAAGATTTGAAAGCAAGTCAGAAGTTTACCGACAGACCCTAGAAATTACGTCCACAATTACAGTAGTGTTGAATTAAATAAAGTGCAGCTGGACATACTTTCTCTAGGCCTAAAATTTTACAATAGACGGAGACAAATTAGCCCCACAGATAGAGATACTGAATTCAGAAATCTATATAGCCAGACAACAGATCAAGTTCTACTAACCAACCTGGAAGTATAACGTTTCAAATCCAGTTTAGGGGATTAGTGTTATGAATATAACGAAATTATGTGTGACTGTAAAAGCATAATCGCAAAACAACGCACAAGCACTAAGTAAATAAATATACTCGTAAATAACAAAAGTCTCGTAATTAAAAAGCCTGAGAAGGGAACAGCAGTAGTCCTCTTCTAAAGGACTGATTATGTTGATAAGACCAACTAAAAACATTTCTTTCCCGTAGTAAATTTAAAACAAGCAACAACTGTGTAAAAAGCGATATTTAATGAATTTATAAATTTCGGTAGAAGGACTCGTCAGCTGAATACTCTACATACATTGTTATTTATACAAATTTTCTAAGGTTAAATACATATAAACATTGTGGCAACAAGCAACTTTCGTGAAAACAAATAAAATAAATTTAACATCTGTGAACCATACAAGAATAAACATGTCTGATGTGAACTCATAAGATAGTTTGAACACTCCTCACCAAGATTAATACTACCCAAAGAATAAACATGTCTGATGTGGACTCATGGTGATAGTTTGCACTTTCCTTATCAAGATCAATACCCAACTATGGTTTTCCGATTTTCATAAATCCTGAAAAAACTAATAATGATAAAAATAATAATAATAATAGTGGAAAAAAACATTGTGAAGAGAAGGGGAAAGGGAAGGAAAATTATACAGGTAAAATAAAAGTATGCTACCAAGGTAGATTTAAGTTAACTGCTATCTCCTTTTGTATACAGAGACCCAGCTTCTTTAATCTGACTGCACAGGCTTCGTTTCCATGTAGTCACAAGGTTCATGTGTTTGTATGTATTTAACCTTAGAAAACTTGTATAAATAACAATGTCTGTAGAGTATTTAGCTAACGAGTCCTTCTACCGAAATTTATAAATTCATTAAATACAGCTTTTCCCACAGTTCGAATGAACTGTCGTCAAGATTTGACAGCATAGTTCTAAAATATTTGGGCGCCGAGTGAGAAGTAGACATTTGTACGAAATTATATTTGTAAAATCTCAGCGAGATTGAAATGAGTAATTCTAACGTTTCCTTCGATATTCTGGTCCGAACTTCTTCAGGGAAATTAATCGAAATTAACATAACAGAGGTTTATATATATAAGGAACATCACTTGTTTTCAAACACTTTGTCCAATCATGAGTCATTCAACAAGTATAATAAACAAAATTTTTATGAGCTGTGATCAAAATTTGACCTCGGACTCACAAATATTGGTCTACCTTTGTTAAACACTTTAAAAAGAGTGTGTATGTGTGTGTGGGTAAAAAGTTGTAAAACATTTCTTAACGTCTCCATAAGAAGATATGGACTTTCACTTGTTTTTAAAAACAAGTGATGTTCGTTTTATATATAAACCTCTGTTATTTTAATTTCGATTAATTTCCCTGAAGAAGTTCGGACCAGATTGCCGAAGGAAACGTTGGAATTACTCATTTCAATCTCGCTGAGATTTTGCAAATATAATTTTTTCCACAGTTGTTGCTTGTTTTAAATAGGACGAACGTCATTCTCAGTGACAAACAGAGGTTTCAGTAACTGGCAAAGCCAAAGGATTTAAATAGTTAAATAGGAAATGAACTAACCAAGAATTTGCAGAAACTAATTTATATGACGAACTCAAACCCACAAACACAAGGATGCCGTAATTAAATGGTTTACCCAAAGTGTGCAAGCCTGGAGTACCGTTGAGGCCAATTCTAGACATGCTAAACTCTTCAAGCCATACTCAAGCTAAGTGATTGGTAACTATTCTCTTAGAATTGTTATGTTATTGAGTCGATTGTCTTTTAAGAAAAATTAATGATATAAGTAACAATTATTTTTTGACTTTTACAGACATATAACTGTAAGGACTTATAAGGAAGTTATCAAATAGACAGTTTTCTTTTCGCTAATCAGTCCTTTGGAACTTATTATGGGCATCTTTAAGCCACCATAAATATATGACCAATTACACTAAAACTACATAAACGGGATAACAGATTTTGACAAACCACCGCCACACTGAAAACGGCTATCCTTAGTATATTTCCATAACACAGTGATATTCTCGAATTATCACTTAAATGCCAGTCTGAATGGACATATTCCTCCTAATTAACTTCCTGTAGGTTAAGTAAATTATAATTATATTTCAGTGGTTTATGCACAATGATAAGTTTTGTTATTGGTAATATTTCGAGCAAAATTACTGTCCGTGTTCACACCATTGTTGGAATTGTTTTGTTTTTTAATTCTCACATTTATGATTTGTACTCATATATATAGTTCTCTTTTTTGTTCATTCATTTTTGTGTATTCAGAAATATATTCCAAGTTGTTGACACTTGTACTGAGTCACACTTATTACATTTATCCGTTGTGACCTTAGTGAATATAGATTCCATTATAAGTCTCTCTTTCCATTTGTTCATATTAATTTTTAGAATACAAACATCGTTCCAATCGATATTGTGGTCTTTGTCTCATGAATTTTTTCTAAATTCTTGTAAGCGTGTGTTCCTATTGGTTGACCTTCATTTAGGCGTTTATGTTCATTCACTCTTATTTTGAGTGATCTGGACGTTTGACCCGCATATTTAGTCGGACAGGCAGCACAAGATATTTTGTAAATCACATTGTTTTTATCCATCATTTTTATGGGATCTTTCAGTTGATTTATTTTATTTTTGATTAGATTTGTCGGTTTAAACGTTGTGAGAATCCCAATATTTTTGAGGTTTCTTCGAATTACCTCTGATGTACCATTTTTGTATGGTATCGTGACTGTTTTTTCGCCTTCCTCCGTCTTGTCATTCTCCCGTTTTACCCTCTTTTTCTAATATTATCTTTGATAAATTCTTTTGGGTAGTTGTTGTCGAATGATATTTTGAATAGGATGTTTATTTCCTTCCCTGGTCCTCTGGTGTTGTTGTAAGTCTACGTATTCTACCTGCAATACCTTGTAATTATCCTCGTTTTACCGTGAGTGGATGAGCTGAGTGATAATCAAGGAATCTTTCAGAGTGTGTAGTTTTCCTGTGTAGCGTCGTTTTTATGCTACCATCTGTTACTCTTTGTATTTTGCAGTCTAACAGAGGCAGTTCCCCAATTTCATTCTCTATTTCCGTAGTGAGTTTTATTGAGTCGACATGACTTTTTATGTCTGAGAATAATTTCTCAACATCGTTTTTTCTATTAATAAGGTGTCGTCTACATATCTCCACCAACATTTTATTGATGACCTGAATGGTTTAAGTGCATTCTCTTCCCAAAAATCCATGAATATGTCAGCTATTATTGGTGAGATGGGTGATCCCTTGGCTACTCCTTCATTTTGTTGGAAAATTTTTCCTTCAAATGTAAAATATGTTGTTGTCAAACAGAATTCCATTCCTTTTATTATCTCTTCTACAGATAACTGTGTTCTGTCTTTTAGGCGATTATCTTTTAATCTCGTTTTCAGTGCATTCATGGCCATTTGAATGGCTATATTCGTATAGAGACTGTTTACATCAAAGCTGACTAGGATTTCCTCTTCCTCTATTTTATTGATTTTTAGTTGTCTCACTAATTCAAATGAATCTACTATTCTAGCTTTTGAGTTCTCTCTTGTCGCTCTTAGTATTGTTGAGAAAAATCTTGACAGCATATACGTTGGTGTGTTTCTAAAGTCTACAATCGGTCTTATTGGATATACTTCTTTATGCAATTTTATCTTCCCATATATCCAAGGCATATTACATGATTTTGGCATAATTTCAAACCATTTTGACTTACCGATTATTTCTTTCATCTGCCTAACTACCTTTGCTGTTTATTTCATTGTTTTGTTTGTGATTTTTTCTGATGATTTCGTCATTAGGGTATAGGGTCCAGATTGTAAATGTTCATTCATTTTTTCACTATATGTTGTTTTGTTAAATAGTACTGTTACATTTTCTTTGTCTGCTTGTGCAATGACAATGGATTTGTCTGCTTTTATGTGTTGAAGTGTTTTTAGTTATTCTTTCGTCACATTTAGGTTTTCTGCTTTTCGTTTTTTTACAATTAATGCACATTGTGCCTGTACCAATTCTGCCTTTTGCTTGTCATATCATGGGTAAAACCGGAGAATGACAAGACGGAGGAAGGCAAAAACAGTCACAAATCATAAATGTGTGAATTAAAAAACAAAACAATTCCAACAATGGTTTGAACACGGACAGTAATTTTGCTCGAAATATTACCAATAACAAAACTTATCATTGTGCGAAAACCATTGAAGTATAATAATAATGTATTTGATCTATTCCACAATGCTCAAACTTCTTGCTGACATTAGTTCCTTTAGGCTTTTACAGTTTTAAAACAAAATATTTGTTATTATTATTATTGTTCCCTTGGGTTCCTAGTGGAACATAGGGCTTCAACTGCACGCCTCCACTTGCTTCTGTCTTGTGTTGTACTTTTCACTTGCATCCATGTTAATCCATACTGTTTCAGTTCCTGTTCACACGATCTCCTCCATGTCACCCTTGGACGTCCCACTCGCCGCTTCATTGCGATGATGAAATTACAATTAGGGATTAAAATTTTATAATAACTAAATAAAGAAGAAGATGAGATAAAAGCGTAGTAGGATTGTATTTTTTTGAGGAAAAAATTTCAAAATATTGTTTTCTGAACAAAAAATATTGTTTCCGATAGCTTCAACATTAGGTTCTACAGTTATGTATCCATAATAATGAAAGAGTGATTGGTATTGACAGCATTTGTAGTTTTTGTGAAGGCAACATCGAAACATTGACATCAGAATTCCAAAAGTTATCTGCAAATAGATTGTCAATAGATTATAGTCCAAAACATGTGTGTATTCGTGTGTCTGGGTCGTAATAAGTATAGTTGTAACATCAAATTGAACACCAATATTACGAAGTAAGTGATTAAGAATGACAGCTAATATATAGTGGCGAATTCTCATGAATCATTTTTATTTTAAATTCTATTCATACTGATTACAAACTTTATATGGATAAATGGTCATGTGAAGGACGCGGGGAGAAAGGAAAAATTTGGTGTAGGTGGTTATGGCTGTGAGTGTGTGTTTGTAAGTGTGTAAGTGTGTAAATTAACAATAAAACTTAGCATTGTGTATAAACTATTGAAATATAATTATAATTTATTAGACAGGTGCGTTCAAACAGGAAAACAAAAGGTTAGTTAATGCAAGTGTAATAACGAGGGGTAGGGGATTTAATATATATAGAATGGAGAGCCGTGTTAGAAATGGTCAATGTAATAAGGTATTTGTGAATTTGCAGACTCCACAGCAGGCCGTTGCAGTGTTAGTTGTTGGACCCGTTTCTTCTGCACACAGAGCACCGGTTGTTGTAGGCGAATTGCAATAGCTTCTACTGTTTGGAGTATTCGATACCCGGATGCTTTCGGCAGTTTACTTGGAACCCGGTAGATTATAGAGGAAGATTCTTCAATGCTAATTTTATGGCCGGTTTGAGCGTGGTGATCCAATATCGAACTGTGTATGATTCTCACTACACCTTTATTAAACCCAAATGGTAGGTGTTCCTGAGCACGAGAAATCAAGTTCCTAGAGCAGTGGCCAGTACATCTCGCTCCACAAGCTCAGTTGAATTGGTAGATACAAGAAGATGCAGCTAGTTTAGGTACTACATCTTTCACTCGAGGTAGCACAACAGATCGTGTAGAAAATATGAATTGTATTTTGCGAGCATTTAAAATCATCTGAATGGATTTTCTCAACTTGTGCGTTGGTGGCACAGTGGTTAGGACTCTCACCGACCATGCACATGGTCCGGGGTTCGATCCCCTGCAGACGCACACCCGATATCTATGGTCGGCCTGCAAAATTTGGGCTACCGATATCCATGCTGAAAATGCCATACTTGTACTGAAAATACGGTGTGGCATCAAGCTGTAACCAAAAATAAAATAAATTAAAAAATTTAAAAAAATAATTATGTCACTAGGTGTGTCACCCTTGAATTTCAGACGTATATATAGAAACACCTTATGTACGGATAGAGAATAGTCCTTTTCTTTTTTGTATGGAGGATTTCATCATGAGCTGACATCAGTTAGAGAACCATTGGAAAACCTGGGAGTACTGGACAGCTGTTTCGTCCTAGTTTGGGACTCTTCAGCAGTACGCACCCACCGGGATTCGAACCCAGGACCTTCTGGTTACAAGGCGAGCTCGTAGACCATTGAGCCACTGGGACCCGATCCAATGGTCCTTGAATTCTAACTTCTGCCAATTCACGACATAGCGCGACCATTTCGCAATGTCTTCTTAGATGAGTTACTGTCACATCTTCAACCTGCTGTACCCTACTGGTCACGGCTTCCCACTAGAACCCCAGGTTAACTGCCTGAATAGGGCCAGTCACTAGTGAGCATCAGATTAATTTTCTAGTATTGGTTTGGTAGGGATTTTGTTTGATTGTATGGAGGATTTCATCATGAGCTGACATCAGTTAGAGAACCATTGGAAAACCTGGGAGTACTGGACAGCTGTTTCGTCCTAGTTTGGGACTCTTCAGCAGTACGCACCCACCGGGATTCGAACCCAGGACCTTCTGGTTACAAGGCGAGCTCGTAGACCATTGAGCCACTGGGACCCGATCCAATGGTCCTTGAATTCTAACTTCTGCCAATTCACGACATAGCGCGACCATTTCGCAATGTCTTCTTAGATGAGTTACTGTCACATCTTCAACCTGCTGTACCCTACTGGTCACGGCTTCCCACTAGAACCCCAGGTTAACTGCCTGAATAGGGCCAGTCACTAGTGAGCATCAGATTAATTTTCTAGTATTGGTTTGGTAGGGATTTTGTTTGATTGTATGGAGGATTTCATCATGAGCTGACATCAGTTAGAGAACCATTGGAAAACCTGGGAGTACTGGACAGCTGTTTCGTCCTAGTTTGGGACTCTTCAGCAGTACGCACCCACCGGGATTCGAACCCAGGACCTTCTGGTTACAAGGCGAGCTCGTAGACCATTGAGCCACTGGGACCCGATCCAATGGTCCTTGAATTCTAACTTCTGCCAATTCACGACATAGCGCGACCATTTCGCAATGTCTTCTTAGATGAGTTACTGTCACATCTTCAACCTGCTGTACCCTACTGGTCACGGCTTCCCACTAGAACCCCAGGTTAACTGCCTGAATAGGGCCAGTCACTAGTGAGCATCAGATTAATTTTCTAGTATTGGTTTGGTAGGGATTTTGTTTGATTGTATGGAGGATTTCATCATGAGCTGACATCAGTTAGAGAACCATTGGAAAACCTGGGAGTACTGGACAGCTGTTTCGTCCTAGTTTGGGACTCTTCAGCAGTACGCACCCACCGGGATTCGAACCCAGGACCTTCTGGTTACAAGGCGAGCTCGTAGACCATTGAGCCACTGGGACCCGATCCAATGGTCCTTGAATTCTAACTTCTGCCAATTCACGACATAGCGCGACCATTTCGCAATGTCTTCTTAGATGAGTTACTGTCACATCTTCAACCTGCTGTACCCTACTGGTCACGGCTTCCCACTAGAACCCCAGGTTAACTGCCTGAATAGGGCCAGTCACTAGTGAGCATCAGATTAATTTTCTAGTATTGGTTTGGTAGGGATTTTGTTTGATTGTATGGAGGATTTCATCATGAGCTGACATCAGTTAGAGAACCATTGGAAAACCTGGGAGTACTGGACAGCTGTTTCGTCCTAGTTTGGGACTCTTCAGCAGTACGCACCCACCGGGATTCGAACCCAGGACCTTCTGGTTACAAGGCGAGCTCGTAGACCATTGAGCCACTGGGACCCGATCCAATGGTCCTTGAATTCTAACTTCTGCCAATTCACGACATAGCGCGACCATTTCGCAATGTCTTCTTAGATGAGTTACTGTCACATCTTCAACCTGCTGTACCCTACTGGTCACGGCTTCCCACTAGAACCCCAGGTTAACTGCCTGAATAGGGCCAGTCACTAGTGAGCATCAGATTAATTTTCTAGTATTGGTTTGGTAGGGATTTTGTTTGATTGTATGGAGGATTTCATCATGAGCTGACATCAGTTAGAGAACCATTGGAAAACCTGGGAGTACTGGACAGCTGTTTCGTCCTAGTTTGGGACTCTTCAGCAGTACGCACCCACCGGGATTCGAACCCAGGACCTTCTGGTTACAAGGCGAGCTCGTAGACCATTGAGCCACTGGGACCCGATCCAATGGTCCTTGAATTCTAACTTCTGCCAATTCACGACATAGCGCGACCATTTCGCAATGTCTTCTTAGATGAGTTACTGTCACATCTTCAACCTGCTGTACCCTACTGGTCACGGCTTCCCACTAGAACCCCAGGTTAACTGCCTGAATAGGGCCAGTCACTAGTGAGCATCAGATTAATTTTCTAGTATTGGTTTGGTAGGGATTTTGTTTGATTGTATGGAGGATTTCATCATGAGCTGACATCAGTTAGAGAACCATTGGAAAACCTGGGAGTACTGGACAGCTGTTTCGTCCTAGTTTGGGACTCTTCAGCAGTACGCACCCACCGGGATTCGAACCCAGGACCTTCTGGTTACAAGGCGAGCTCGTAGACCATTGAGCCACTGGGACCCGATCCAATGGTCCTTGAATTCTAACTTCTGCCAATTCACGACATAGCGCGACCATTTCGCAATGTCTTCTTAGATGAGTTACTGTCACATCTTCAACCTGCTGTACCCTACTGGTCACGGCTTCCCACTAGAACCCCAGGTTAACTGCCTGAATAGGGCCAGTCACTAGTGAGCATCAGATTAATTTTCTAGTATTGGTTTGGTAGGGATTTTGTTTGATTGTATGGAGGATTTCATCATGAGCTGACATCAGTTAGAGAACCATTGGAAAACCTGGGAGTACTGGACAGCTGTTTCGTCCTAGTTTGGGACTCTTCAGCAGTACGCACCCACCGGGATTCGAACCCAGGACCTTCTGGTTACAAGGCGAGCTCGTAGACCATTGAGCCACTGGGACCCGATCCAATGGTCCTTGAATTCTAACTTCTGCCAATTCACGACATAGCGCGACCATTTCGCAATGTCTTCTTAGATGAGTTACTGTCACATCTTCAACCTGCTGTACCCTACTGGTCACGGCTTCCCACTAGAACCCCAGGTTAACTGCCTGAATAGGGCCAGTCACTAGTGAGCATCAGATTAATTTTCTAGTATTGGTTTGGTAGGGATTTTGTTTGATTGTATGGAGGATTTCATCATGAGCTGACATCAGTTAGAGAACCATTGGAAAACCTGGGAGTACTGGACAGCTGTTTCGTCCTAGTTTGGGACTCTTCAGCAGTACGCACCCACCGGGATTCGAACCCAGGACCTTCTGGTTACAAGGCGAGCTCGTAGACCATTGAGCCACTGGGACCCGATCCAATGGTCCTTGAATTCTAACTTCTGCCAATTCACGACATAGCGCGACCATTTCGCAATGTCTTCTTAGATGAGTTACTGTCACATCTTCAACCTGCTGTACCCTACTGGTCACGGCTTCCCACTAGAACCCCAGGTTAACTGCCTGAATAGGGCCAGTCACTAGTGAGCATCAGATTAATTTTCTAGTATTGGTTTGGTAGGGATTTTGTTTGATTGTATGGAGGATTTCATCATGAGCTGACATCAGTTAGAGAACCATTGGAAAACCTGGGAGTACTGGACAGCTGTTTCGTCCTAGTTTGGGACTCTTCAGCAGTACGCACCCACCGGGATTCGAACCCAGGACCTTCTGGTTACAAGGCGAGCTCGTAGACCATTGAGCCACTGGGACCCGATCCAATGGTCCTTGAATTCTAACTTCTGCCAATTCACGACATAGCGCGACCATTTCGCAATGTCTTCTTAGATGAGTTACTGTCACATCTTCAACCTGCTGTACCCTACTGGTCACGGCTTCCCACTAGAACCCCAGGTTAACTGCCTGAATAGGGCCAGTCACTAGTGAGCATCAGATTAATTTTCTAGTATTGGTTTGGTAGGGATTTTGTTTGATTGTATGGAGGATTTCATCATGAGCTGACATCAGTTAGAGAACCATTGGAAAACCTGGGAGTACTGGACAGCTGTTTCGTCCTAGTTTGGGACTCTTCAGCAGTACGCACCCACCGGGATTCGAACCCAGGACCTTCTGGTTACAAGGCGAGCTCGTAGACCATTGAGCCACTGGGACCCGATCCAATGGTCCTTGAATTCTAACTTCTGCCAATTCACGACATAGCGCGACCATTTCGCAATGTCTTCTTAGATGAGTTACTGTCACATCTTCAACCTGCTGTACCCTACTGGTCACGGCTTCCCACTTCTTTTTTCTTTGTCATGTGTTTCTTTTCTGGATATCTACCCCTAGGTATTATACTTATAGTGAGTAACTTTTTGTTTTCCTGTTTGAACATACATGTTAACTTACACACTGACATAACACATAACCTTCTACCCCAAATTTTCTCTCTACCCTCGTCCTTCACATGACCATTTATCCATATAAAGTTTGTAATCAGTATGAATAGAATTTAAAATAAAAATGATTCATGAGAATTCGTCACTATATATGCGTTGTCATTCTTTATCACTTACTTCGTAATATTGGTGTTCAATTTGATGTTACAACTATACTTATTACGACCCAGACACACGAACACACACCTGTTTTGGACTATAATCTATTGACAATCTATTTGCAGATAACTTTTGGAATTCTGATGTCAATGTTTCGATGTTGCCTTCACAAAAACTACAAATGTTGTCAATACCAATCACTCTTTCATTGTTATGGATACATAACTATAGAACCAGATGATAAAGTTATCGAAATGAATATTTTTATTTTAGTAATCAGCACTTTTGTAATAAGCGAATAGGTGAGAATTTCAGATCCAATCCGTAACTGAACAAAATGTCAGTTTCCTCAACAATCAGGATCCTACTACGTTTTTATTCGATCCTGTTGTTTATTTGTTTAATTTTACGTTCTGGTCTCTATCTGTAATCGTGTTAATTTGCATCCGGAGGGGAATTAGTTTCGGAATTTTCTTACTCACTTAGTATATGCTAAGCATAACGGACGAACTTTGTGGCAGACAACCAATCTGTATGACCTGACGTTGTGTCTGATGATTGTCATATGAACGTTGGTTGTTTCAATGTAAACTGCCACCACTGGTGGTTGACCTTGGGTGAGTATTTTATTCTATTTCGTATATGTAGAGAAATGTAACTCACTGGCCGTTTAGTCCCACACATCAGTACTGTTCGGCATGTCTTTGTCCTTCCTTGACGGACAGCTGCATTTCTATTGTTATCTTTGTGTAATTTTATTATTTCCTCTATATTTTAGACACATAAAGTTCACGTTAAGTCACCTGACTTTTAACTATAATGAGGCCTATACTCTGTATCTTAATTACTGATAGTGAGGACAATTTATTCCTACACTAAATATACACGAATTTACAGCTTAATTGATGAATTTGGTTTTAACCCCTAATTACAATAATAGCCAATCATAAGTAAAATTACAGATAAATTATACGGTGACAAAATAAATAGTATTCATGTGATGAAGTCACAAAATATTGTGAAATGGGAGACAATGATGATGACTACTCTAATAGATTCACACCACATAGAGAAGGAAAATTGATAAACTAGTTCGAGGTTGTAAAACGGATCTGGTGATTGGCTAGTACAAAGAGTACTAATTAAGAAGGAGATAAGAATGTGGCTAAATAGTTTATCGTGAAATAATCGATGTATGAAATGAACGAAGTGGGGACAGATCATGAGAACAAGGGTTAGGAAAGAGATCTCTTTTTATAACGTCACTCCAAAGCTTTACAGTTATTTATGATGTTTAAATATGCAATGTAGATTGACAACAGAGGTCAGAGTTTGTTGTCAGGTAGTAACAAAGCATACCAAAGTGCATGAGTAATAACTGTGTTTGAAAATTAAGAATACACCTATGCAACCATGAGGGTTGACAACTAATTAGTTGAGTGGTAAATAATCGTTTGGAAATAGTTGATAAGAGACAGGAGAACAAAAGATTGAAAATGAATTGCAAAACATAAAATGGACTACATAAAGCTTATCTTACAGTTATTCACGAATGCAAAGAAGTAAGAAAAAAGGAGAAGAAAAGATAGTGCTAAGGCTAAGGTAGTAGAAGAGACTGGATGAAACTTTTCTGAACACAAAGTTCGGGTTTCTCTTTAAGGATTGCTAAGGCTTCAATTGTATGAAGAAGATGTAGGCGAAGTCCTTGCGAACGACTTGATCGTACTTTATCTATGACTCTGAGAGAAGTCTCTGATGATGCACTACCAGAGGTAATAATATGCTCCATAATTGAGCTGTTGATTATTCTGCGTTTTCCTTTTGACAACCATACTGGTAAGTGTTTTTTTAGGCATGTCTAGACAATGTCCTGCTGTTACGGACTATGCACTATGAATGTGTAAATACGAAAGTGAAGCTGCCTACAGTGAGATCTTGTCTTCAACGTTCCGTTGAATAAGAGCATGTATGAAGAGGGTGAGGCGTAGAGGTACGGCAAAGAACGTTCTGTGAATTACTCTCGACAGTTGGCTTGGCAGAACTTCACTAATTGCACCTCCTTTGAATTTCAGATTTACAACTTTAGTTGTTCCTTTGGTTTAAAAGAGTATCGGTTTTTCCCTTAAGGTGTTCACCAATGAAGTAGGTTGGATAACCGTTCTTGATTAGTTTTCCTGAAGCATTCTAATTCCTTTATCAGTCTGTCTACAGTAAATATACTGTGGATTATCGTCGCAAGATAGGCGACGAGATTTCTATTTCTGTTTATTGGAACAAAGCCATGAAAGTTTGTCATCTGTCCATTCTATTTTGGTTTTCAGTAGACTGGTCTTTGTATACTTCCATCTGACTGTTTTGCAAGCTAGAAAACCAGGATTTGTAATTCACCTTCTGATTCCGCTTCAGTCTTAAATTTGACTCATCGATGAGCGTTAATAAAGATCTCCAGAATTTCTTTAAGATCAGTATTTTCATTGGTGATGACAAAGATAACATCCATGTACGGAGGATAAAATTTGAACCGTTTGAATGTTGGTTGCAGGATATCAGATTTAAGGGATGACATGAAGAGGCCTGAGAATAATGGACCAAGCGGAGAACCCATTACTACTCAATTTTTCTGTCAGTATATTTGACCACTGAATAAAAAATGAGCATTCAATGTGCACCTCAGGATTAGTTCTTTAATATGCTTAGTTGGTATATCAACATTCAAATTATTTGATTCGATGAAATCATATAGATAGCATACAGTCTCCGTTAATAGGTCATGAGTGAATAGGAAAACTACGTCCAAAGTAACCATACTTAACCCAGATACATTCACTTGACTTATTAAATCCACAAGTTCAAACGTTTCAAGGAGTGCTTCGGCATTAACTTTCTGATAAGTTCTAAAGTTTCCACTAACTATCTAACTATGGTAAGTGCTACTTATAATCAGATATAAGTAGTATATAAGTAAGCGAATTCAGAAAAGTAACAATATTTTTTGGGGCACTGGAGAGTACAGTCGGAGAAGAGAACTGTGAGAAGGACGTTACAACACTGTACAGAATCCAATAAGCTATCGACTGTGGTGATATTCGACCAATTTGCAAATGATGTGCAAATAAAGACTTAAAGATAAGATATACCAAATTTATGTACCTACAGAGCGCTTGTCCTAATAAACAGTACCTTCAAGCCTAAGCGGTCTTTTCTTCTTTGCAGTGCTACAGGTTTATAGGTGATGTTGACATGTCTGGGGTAGGATGTAGAGGTGCCTCGTCTTTGTGGAAATTCGGTAATCCATATAAGCGTGAACCGGACGGTTGAATACTCTGCATAGTTATGCTAGCTAATTATTGGATCCTGTTTCATTTTCAAATGGACATGTGCTGACTGCTTTTCTTTTTGTGCAGTGTTGTCTTTCTCACCAATCTGGTCCAAGTATATATATATATATATATAATTAAATCATATTACAGTTGGGTGAGAGAGGAAGAATCCCTCCAGCTGGTCATCCGTCACGTCATCTTGGGATACCAATCCATGCACCCCACGAAGCTGAGCTGAAATGAGACAAGCATTCAGTCTGAACATAGGAGAACCGCTTGACTTACCACGCCGTACACCCTTGGAAATCCAGTTTTCCTGACTTTGATTCCGTCAGCATGAACAAATAAATTTCCCGTTGAGGGCGAAATAGCTTAGATTTATATTGAATTCTCAGAATTCTATTATTCCTTACAAGTCCATCAGTGGTTTTGATGTTCAAATGTTGAATTCGGTACCAACACGATTTTATTGTAAGCAGTCATGTTCCACCACTCAACATGTGTCTAGTAAAATGGAACTATATAATGTTAGTAGAATACACCCTAAAGTAGCAAAGAAACTGTCTCGTGGCTCTTTGAAGCATCATACAACTGTCAATCACCCTTCTGATTGCAGATAGTTGGCGTAAAACAATTTTATGGCAGGCGATTTATTTTAACAAGCGTCATCAGTCCTCATTTTAGCTTTTGGAACGAGAAAGATGATATAAGAACTGAAGGAGTGAAATCTCCGCAAGTCATGCGAAGTGCCAGTCTAAGAGATCGAACAATTGCCTTGGTAATTCATATCCGATTAAGCGACCAAATGATCTGTAATCAATACGATGGGGATATAGATGAGGTATGGATAAAATATCCGGGCTTTGTGCTATTATAACTCAAATTCCAAACAGCACATTTGGGACATGATATATATATATATATATATATATATATATAGTAATATTGATTAGTAGACCTCAAACCGGTTAAAAACTCTATTTCATGATAAATCATTTCTCCATGATTTTGTGGACGCAAAAAGCAGACACTTCTAATTAACCATCCAAAATAGTTGGGCATAATGTGTTAAACAAACAAAGGTGAAGACATGTAAACTAGTGGGAAACAAAGAAAGTACGTGATTAGATCGTGGAGGGTTATTTTCTTTGTGGTCTTGCAGTCCGTGTCACAATTACATACCGCGTTTTAGTTACCAAGTGCCTTGCGTGTCGAAATTAAATCTTGGTCTCAGTAATCTGAACTTGTGAGACTTATAAAGTGGTATGGTACTACCACTCATATGTAGTAAGTGAATAACGAATGCAGAATGTCGGTACGAGTAACCAAGTAGTAACTATGACTTCCTCGTGATTTACAAGGCTTCCTTCATTCGTCGGATGATGAGTACCCTTTTGGTGTGTGACTCAGTTTCCTGGCCTCACATGCTCTCTACCGTGCTTTGTAAAGTAAGGATTCAGAGACTCTGTTAGTCTTCTTTGGTATTACGAGCTATCTTTTGGTAGTTTGAATAGTAATTTTGACGAAAATGTCGGTTCCAATAAGCTACCCTGTTTCTTATTTATGCAGTCGTTTGTCTTCATGATAGCTGAATTCTTTACATAAGTAGGGACTATTCTTATACACGGGCACGCTATTGAATAAAAGACATGCATGGAAAATATGCGAAGATAAGATTAATGTTGCGTGCGACCTCATTAGTTGATAACTTTATCATGAGGGCCCAGGAATTATTCTGTTTTAGTATGCGCTTAGGCTTTTGTTTCAACATGAAATGGTAAAATATTCTTTTATGCGTCATCCTATGTTAGACTGACAAAATTTATGCTGGCAGCCTGCTTAAACTTTGGGCTACCAAAAGACAATCTTGAACTGAATCACATATTGCTTTGAGTTGTTGTTGTATCACTCGTTTAATTGATGATTAACTTCTTCCGGTCTCAGTACTCGCAACCGCATCCTTTTAAAATCCTCCCAAAATATCGCCATGGTTTACCATGAAAAATTCGAAAATGAACATAGCTGTGTTCCTCAGTGAGCATTAAAATGCGAAAAATTAATAATATGAATTACGCCGACATGATCAGTTAATGCTGTAAGCCTGTGAGTAATAAAGTGGACTAAATTAACTTTTTCATATACGCATACTTATATCTCAATGGTGTTTCAGCGGATGGGTGTGTGTTTTGACGTCCACAGGTAGTACGAAATATACTAACGCAAGATCTAATACTCAAAACTTTTATAGTATTCGTTCCGTGTAGACCAAAGGCAAAGCAAAAGACCAAATTGATTGTCCGAAATACGAAGTATATTTCGGGATCAAAATCGTGGTGTGAGGATGACTACTTAACTAGCTAGGAAGCGTGCACAAACAATCGAACGTAACGCAACACCATGCCAAATGGCATGAATGCTTGATCGTGAGGCTTCAGCTAAACAAAACGATTCAAACTGTGTGGGTCAGCATCCAGTTTTCAGCGATTAATGATGTTGGCTAATAATTTTGGTGGATTGTGTACTGCTACGGTGTGTTAAAACTACAAGAAACTTGGTGGCAGCAGGAGTGTGTTGATAATGTAATGTCATTAAATGGATTTAAATTTGTCTCACAAGGTGGACAGAGTTAGGGAAGAAACGTGCCAAAGGAGTGGTCACTTTCAGTAATCCTTTGGCAGGTGAAGAATGCTAGTATCTGGCTTAATGAGTGAATTTTAAGGGTGAGGGTCAGCATCCAGTGTTGACTGGAGGGCCGTAGAGCAATAATTTCGGGGAATCATTTGTTGCTGCAGCTGACTTCCTCCTCATGGGTAGTGAAGTCCCTGTGACAAAAGCGGCCAGAAGGGTGGGATGGCAGTCAGTTGCCTACTGGTCATTGGTCTATGCTGATCCGGTATGTGTTCACTGACTTCCACCCGTTGGATCTCTTGCTTCATTTGCTGCTTATTCAGCGCTCGTTGCACCTGGGAAAGAAAACAAGAATACTAAGAACACTGTCGAAACGATGTAGGAAAACTTTCATTTGAGCTTGAAAATACATTAACCATGTGAAATATGAGCTATTGAAACCATTTTTGGTCAGATGATTTGTCTCACGTGGGGTCATAACAAATTTAATTTATGACGCGGGACGCAGTGAAAGTTTACCTACATACCTATATGGAAGTGTCAGAAAAAGATGATAAACGTTAATCTTACACTCTACGATGTGTATAAATGTACCATAGGGCTTGTTTCGTTTGAGTCACCTCGGACTCTTCGTAGTGCTGGCTGGTACTTCGAGGATTAAAGGCTATTCAGTAAGCTGTTTATCATTCGGAAAGACTGTTGCAGAGCTCATGGGATTGACGTCTGAGTACTTTGGTTTCAGACAGTCGTCACTGACATAGTCACCACAGCTTCTACTGTGGAGAACGAAAATTATGTCCATGCATTTAGTGACTTTGTATAATTTATCTCATGGGGTTTCCGTAGGGCGTCATTTGGTACCGATGGACAAATGCATGTATAGACGTTTCAGCAAAAACCTTTTGGCGGACTGTTGTCGGATGGGAGCAGGTTTAGCTGAACCTGTTGTGTTTGTGAGCCTGCTGGCGTAGGAGGCATGATTTTCAGCTGATGGGATGCTGGAGCGCGAATAAAACACCGGACAAACTCAATTTTATTCCACAAATGAGCTGAGCAGTATTTCGGACAACGTCGTCTTTCGGCTAGATTCACATGCCGAGGAGGACTAATGGCAATTATTTACTTCATTGAGTAATCCAGCCTTCAAATCTCAGTAGAAACGTCCTACAATGCTATTCGCCTGAGCTGTTGTTCTGAAACGCTTGTTACCTAGGATTTTAGTCAAATGTAAGAACAGTGTAATAGAACAACACAAACAATAATACAGGTCAAGCACGCAGGGTAAAGCGAAGAAGCAGAACACGACTCGAGGAAAAGCACTTTATAATTGACACTGAATTACACCAGCAGAAGTCCAAAAAGATATATACATATATGCGTACAAAGAGCTAGGCTTGTACAGTTCAGCGTCCACCGGTTTTTGAACTGACGCTTCCTTTCAAATTTGAAACACTACAAGACCCCTCGCTTCCAAAAAGTTGTCCCCAGCGACTTCAGTCTTTCTCCCCGCCTCGGCATCGTCCCTGCAAGAGAAAGAAACACATGGTTATTATGGTTATCAAGATTAGGCGAAGTTTTCCTTGGTGCCCGTCTGTTTGGTCTGGACGGTTTCAGACGGCTGAAGTACACTATCATTTTCTGAGTGTTGCCGTTGTCTTCTTGGATTTCGTAGGTGTTGTCCGTTACTCTACGGTAAACCACATATGGGCCTGTCCACTGTGCCGGGGCTTTTTGACGACTGCAGTTGTCAGTCGGTGGTTGATGCAGTCACACCTTATCCCCTATTTTGAATGGTGTTCCCCATTGCTTCCGATCGTAGTAGTGTTTCTGTCGCTCTTGTGCCCGTTGAGTTTCTTCGCGTGCATAGCTATAATATCTGGCTATGTATCTTCGCAACCTTATCACCATTTCCGACGTAGTTAGCGGGTCATCCCATCGAGGCATAACCAAGGTATCACTGGGCAGTCGTAACTTGCGGCCAGTCCATAACATGTGTGGAGTCTTCCCCATAGACATGTGTGTGCTTCCTCGGTAGGCCAACAAGCATCTTGGTAACATCATATCCCGGGCTGATTGTGATTCCCTCTCTAAGAATAGGCGTAGTAATGATTTTAAGGTTTGATTGGTACGTTCGACTAACCCACCGCCTTCAGGATGGTACGCTGTGGTTCTGGACTTCTCAATCCCAAATAGATGGCACAATTCTCTGACCAAGATACTTTCGAAGTTAGTTCCTTGATCCGAATGTAATTGTTCGGGTGCGCCCAAACAGGCAATCCAACAATCAAATATAGCTTTAGCTACTGTAGAGGCATCAATACGCTGTAGGGTTACAGCTTCACACCATTTCGAAAAGTAATCAACCATGACCAAGATATACTTGTTCCCCCGTGGGGTCTCTCCTAAAGGTTCAATGACATCTACGGCAATTATTTCGTTGGGGTAACCAGCCTTCATGTTAATAAGTGGCACCCTGAGTTTCCTATGTTGGTTCTTTACTTTGCCACATGTTGTACACCCCTGGACAAAGTCTCGGACATCACGCCGTTGGCGAGGCCACCAGTAACGTTGGGTAACGTTACGTTGCAACATCTTATTAATCCCAGCGTGTCCCAAGTCGTAATGTATATTCTCCAGAATTGTAGTTACGAACGAATGAGGAACAACAACTCTTCTCAAGTAGTTGGGGCCTGGTTGAACACACAAGATGCCATTCACGAGCACTAACTGGCCCCATAAGGCCTACAAACATCTGGTCTCCCAAGTCTTTCCTTTCACATCAGGTTCAACTGGCCTACTAGTTTGATTCAACAGGGCATGATATAGGAGTGCAGTTTAGTCGTCTGTAGCTTGGATATGTGTCCACTGTTCTCTACTTCAACCTACCAACGAAATAGCACAAATATCAATACTCTCGCAAGACGGACAGTCTCCGTGCGGTCTGAAAGAGCGTCTGGATAACACATCAGCATTGGCATGCCGCTTGCCAGGATGGTGAACACATTCAAAGTCATACTCCTGGAGGTATTCCTGCCATCTAGCTGTCTGTCCCTCAGTGTCCTTGAAGTTTTGCAACCACTGAAGGGCTTTGTGATCTGTCCGCAGAACAAACGGTTTACCAAGGAGATAGGGTCGATATTTACGAACGAAGGTGACAGTGGCTAACATTTCTTTGTGGGTGATGCAGTAGTTCTATTCTTCACGACTCAATGTGCGGCTGCCGTATTCGATAACATGCTCCTTGCCATCGCTACCGACCTGGGATAATACGGCTCCGATGGATGTGTGGGTAGCGTCCGTATCCAAGATGTACTTACCAGCCGTTGGTGATGTATCCGGGAGTGCTAAAATGGGCGCCGAGCAAAATGAATCTGTCAGCTCCTGAAAAGCACGGTCACAATCCTCTGTCCATACGAAAGGAATATTTTTTCTAGTCACACTCGGTAGAGAGCTAGCGATCTGTGATTAGTTTCTCACGAACCGACGGTAATAAGAGGTCAACCCTAGAAAACTGTGTAACTCATTCGAGGATTTAGGTACGGGCCATTCTTTGACTTCTGCAACTTTTTCGGGATCGTTATGAATGCCCTGTGCGCTGACAACGCGCCCCAAGAAAGTGACTTCTGTTCTGAATAAACGGCATTTAGCAGGTTGCACTTTGAGTCCCACTTCCTTCAAACGTTTCAAGACATCCGCAGTCTCTCGAGGTGTTCTTCTATGGTGTGACTGAACACGATAATATCGTCTAAATATACGAGGCACACTTGTGGGACCAATCCTTCAAGTACCGTGTGCATCGATCGTTGAAACTTTGCTGATGCATTACTTAACCCGAAAGGCATGGTCTGGAATTCATACAAACCGGTGGGAATAGTAAAAGCAGTCTTTTGCCAATCACGAGGGTGGGCTTCCACCTGCCAATATCCAGACGCTAAATCGAGGATGGAAAACAAGACGGCGCCTGATAATGCCTCTAACCTCTCGTCTATTCTAGGTATTGGGTAAGCATCTTTGCGAGTCACTGCGTTTAATTTTCTGTAATCATCGCAGAAGCGCAGGGAGCCATTTTTCTTCTTAACTAACACTATAGGCGAAGCCCACGGTGAGTTTGATGGCACAATTATTTTTTCTGCAGCATTTCACCAGATGCTGGAGGAACTTAGCCGGGACTCGACGAGGTGGTTGCCGTATTGGAGCGCAAGTACCAGTTTCAATAGTGTGTTGGATAGCTGTGGTTCTTCTCAGGTCAGCCGGGGACCACGATACGATCTCCGAAAACTCTGAAATTAACCGATGTACCGAATCTTTGTGTTCTCGCGGAACCTGTGTTAACATACTTTCCATCACGGCGGTATCAACTGCATTCACACCCAGCTTTAAATAGGTATTACTAATGTCTGATCCAAACAGTAATGTAGAACCTAGTATGGTGATCGTTTGGGATTCAATATCAATTGAAGCGTTGCAACTACGTAGGAGGTCATAACCTATTATTAAATCCCATGACAATCCATAAACTACTAAACACGGATGCCACATACGATCATGTTTACCTTCCCACAATACTAACAGCTCACCCGCCACTTTCATGCGAGACCCATTGGCCGTTTGGATGTTTAGGTGGGGGTGGTAGTTTTGGCTATATCATTACAATGTTTGCTGGACAGCAATGTGCGAGCTGCACCTGTGTCTACCAAGCCTAAGAGGGTTCAGTCATGAAATTTAACTAAAACAGTGGGCAATTGCTTGGCTACATATGGCTCGTGTGATACTTGCATAACATTAGGTAAAAAAAGCAGACTCACCAACCTCTTCTGGGAAGCGAGAGTTCATCCAGCCCGCCCTTGGATGTGGTTGGTTTGGGGTTTGTCTTGCTTTCGGGGAAGGCCGAGACTTCCACTCAATCGGTTGTTTCGCACAATGCTCATAAGGTGTCATCGATTCTTGATAATGTGATGGAGTATAGAGCCCTTCTGTTGATCGCCGGTTCTTACGAAGCTTAATTAGAGCCTCCTTCTGTTTGGCAACCTGTAGGGCCTCCACGGGCGATGTAGGGTTAGTTTCGATGACCCCTTCCCTTACTTCGTCGTGCAATAACCCCTCTGCGAACTGATGGGGAATACGGGAGCTAATCCCTTTTACTGTGACTCCTTCGAAAGCCACGGGAGCCAACTCTTGAAGGCGCCAAAGGAATTCCTCTGTACTTTCGCCGCTTTGTTGAACACATGCGTGGGAAGCAGCCTGCTGCCCGGGAACATGGGTATGCGGCGAAAATGCTCGACACATAGCTGTAAATAGTTCCTCCACTCCCGTCGTCTGATCAGTGTCAACGCCAGCTAGCTTGAGACGTTTCAATGCAGGTATCGACAATAAACAGATGATAGCACTAGCTCTTTGTTCTTCATCAAACTGTTGTATATGGCAGCGACACTGTTCCTCCCACAACGTGAACGATTCCCCCGGAGGAAACTTTTCCGGTGCAGGAAATTTAACTTTAGGTTTGTTGCTGGAGGACGATGCAAGTGTATCAGACGTCATCAACGCTATTCTGAACGCCGCGACCATTGTTTGGATCATATCCGAAGCAGGCGTGGAGGTTGACGTTGTTGGTGGGGTTGATGATGTCACCGTTGATGCGCTGTTACAATATTCTGGATCACGGGCGTTCGCGTTGTCAGGAGATTGAAGGTTCATCACTTCTCGCTTTAGTTTACGCGAGTTTGGCCGGCTCGCCATGTTCTGCAATAGAACAACAAAAACAATAATACAGGTCAAGCACGCAGGGTAAAGCGAAGAAGCAGAACACGACTCGAGAAAAAGCGCTTTATAATTGACACTGAATTACACCAGCAGAAGTCCAAAAAGATATATACATATATGCGTACAAAGAGCTAGGCTTGTACAGTTCAGCGTCCACCGGTTTTTGAACTGACGCTTCCTTTCAAATTTGGACCACTACAATAGGCCGCTTCCGAAATGCCGCCAACAGTCGGTTGCTATGATGGATGTGCAACTAAAATTTGTGATCCAATTTTCCACAAAAGGGAATATGGCTGTTTCCGCAGAAATTTCATTGGGGAGCACTGCTCCGGGCAATCCACTGTAACGGTTAATACAGGTTATGCATATTTCCAACCACATCTCTTTATACGTCATCATAGTGGGCGTCAAGTTGAGAAAAATGCCCAGAGGGCTCTTGGTAGGTCCTATTACTTCGCACTTTGGCAAGCCAAACGCCAGCTCAGTGCCTCACTTCATATATGGGAGAGTGACAAAGGTGATAAGTTATTATTTAACATTCATCATTAATCAGAACCAAAATAACAGCCTTGGCAGTTTTGAATCTCTCTCATTATATCGTAATCTTATTCTATCAGCTGAGTGCCCTTGCTCCAGTTGATGAGTACAAGGGAGATGGTTCACATCCAAGCTAGTCGTCTTGCAAATCAGTACCTTATTTCACCAACGTCATATTACAAAATCCTTTCCAAGGAGCATCAAAGAACACTGAAAGCTCTCAAATATAATTACAAAATCGTCATATTGTGTCCTGACAAACGCCCAGAGGTGGCACTGATGTGCGAAGACAAATATGTTGCAAAGATTAAAACTGTCCCAAATGGTCCATCGATTTTCAAAGTGGAGGACTGCCAGAAAGATAATACAGTGTGATCGAAAGACGCATCACAAACGTATTGGGAGATCTACTGAGGAAGAAATTAACTGACGGCGATTACTACATTGATTTAAAAGCCAAAGAGTGCAGTCTTCCTTACATGTACAGCCTACCGAAAACACGTTAAGATCACGTCCCCCTGTGACCTGTACATTTTATGACAAACATCCCTTAGCACAGTGTTGTCTGTTGGCTTGCAAAATAGTTGGAACACTGTAGTCCATCATGAAAGATTCATTTCATTTCACCGAAAGGATGAACTACATGAACCTGTCGAATAAGTTCATTGCGAATTTGGTATTCCCTTCTTGTTCACAAGGTTCCCGATAAATGAAAATACCGGCATTCTCATCTTCTCCCACTTCCACTATCGGAATTTGAGAGCTTAATGCTAATGTTTACCATGGATTTACAATCCCACTTCGACAACACTCTTTACTTCCAAACAGGTGATGTTGCTATGGTCAGTGAGTTAAGCCATGTTTTAGTTGACGCCCTAAAGCCCAGCCTTGGGAGAAAAAAGTTGATGAATGTGGTTGATAAAACAACTTATTGTCGATAGGTCAATGACACAGTGTGCAACGATGGAACTCACGCTTCCTACCCAATAGGATTATCCGACGACGCATGCACAACTGATGAGTTTCCTATAGAACATTAAAATGACACGAAAGCTTCACCTAACTGACTCCGCCATATAACGCCTGAAATATGTTAGTCTTCAGAGATCAATTTACCGAGAGCCGGTATGGAATAGATAATACCTACATTTTAGCATTTTTTGTCCAGATATCTATAAACGAACACTAATCAAAACCCTCTTACAGAGTCGGGAAAATATGCTATAAAGATAGATTAGGGGAAGAATTTATGATTTTCGAAAAGATGCTGAGGAAAAATGGTTACCATTAGAGACTTACTACCAAGTAAGAAATATGTGGAGGCTCAAGTGTCGAACAAATTAGCGGGAGGAAAAGTCCGCCTTCATTCATCTTGCCTCTAAAGGTGATAATACTGCAAGAAGGAGACTGCATACCCCATTAGCCAGCACCTTTCACGCAGCTAAGTTGATTCCTGCTCATTGGCCAACATGCTCTTTGGTGAAATCAAAAGTCGACAGATACCCTTCTGATGTTAACTCCAAACGTGTATACAAATTTAGACGTATCCGCAGTCACACTGGGATTGGTTTTCTGAAGATGCACCGGAAAGCCTATGTCTTAAGAATACAAATGCTTACAGTAGTGCCATTGCTAGACATCTCATCGGCATGGGTAGTGAGGTGTACATCGTGAAATCATTTAAATGTATCAGTGGACAAAAGGGCTCAATTCTCCACAAGTCTGCAGAGTTGATCCCTACCAAACGCTTGGAACTCGATTTGTGTTCAGATAGAAGCAGTTATCAGTCTTACCCTGTCCTAAGGACTAGGTGCCTCTTCTCCCTCTCCTTCATATGACGCACGCAACTTTTGGCCGTGACCTAACCTGTCTTTTGTATGATGTTAATCTTTTTATCCCTTATCTCTATCATTTGAGTTGAACTCACCACACTATTACTCAATTTATTAGTTACTGATAGTCTTACTCGCATCCTGCGTTTATTACGTAACTCCCTTACCATGCATTGATAGATTTTGGTCCAAATTTGGACTCTCCGCGTAAAAGCTATATGAGTGTGTGCAGTTAGCCACCATAGACAAACGCATCGTGCGAGGGTGGCACAGAGGTTAGGACGCTCGCCAACCACACACATAGTCTGGGGTTCGATCCCCGGCCGACGCACTCCCTTACCTCGCTAAGCCGGAAATAATGCTGTTAAAGAGGAAAGGTTGAGCACGAGGCTAGCAACTCCATCCTGTAAAAATAAACACCGCTACAGAAGCTGCAAGCCACTAGATTGAAGCCCTATGTTTCACTGGGAACGTGAGGGAAAAAACACAAACGCATCGTGAAGGCTTGCAATTATTTTTTGGCTCCTATAAGAAGGTAAGCAGTTACTAACGCCTTTGCTTCACGAATTTTATATTATGATTTTTAACATACATTTTGAAGGCGAACAGCTCCCCCAGGTTTTCGGATCGCTAAATGACTTATATGGGTGGATGTAATTGGCAGTTATCGTATTGGCGAAAATCAGAGTATTTCGGTCAGATTGCTTGAAATGGATGAAAAGAACGAGGTCAGTGTGAAACAAACGTGTCAATACTTTCTCCTGCTGAGTTTTTCAAACTTTCTGGAGTCAAGCACAAAGCTGATATCCCAGTAATGCCAAAGCATGGTTTGGCCCAGTGAAATCCATGGTATTGTCAGACAAAAATAGCCTAACCACAGAAATACTACTACAGCGTAGTCACTTAACTACAAAGTCCAAGCGGACCTCAGACACAAAATACGCACTATAAGGCAAAAATAAACGACCATTTTCAAAATTCAAATACCTGGGAATCAGCAAGAATATTCCCGACAAAATGGAATCGAAACTCCCCTAACAGTACAAAATGCATTTCTTGCGGAGTGAGAAGAGTGGGCAATCAACCACAGTAGTAGCTACCAGATTCCTAGTGGCTTGGAATGATTTTCAACGAGTTACAGTCTTTTTTTAGTATTTGGGTTGTAGGCCGGACTAAAACCAGTAAAACGGCCGCATGGTGTTCCCATCATCTCGATCTGCTCTCCGATGTGTCATTCAGAACTGTCAATTCAATAGACCCTATAGATCATTGAATGATATAACTTTAGTAACCAAATCTTAGATCATTACAACTGCGGAAAACCCTGACCTGCACAGGAAAGTATAGAATATCATGCCAGAAACAGAGTAGAATTAAAGTTCACATTCAAGTAGCGGACAGGTTGCAAACTGAAAACCATGAGCCAAAGCAAAGGCGCTTGTATACAAATTCAAATTAGTCAGTGGATAATTTACCCCATCATTTCCCCCTTTCATGTTTGGTGTAGTGTTAAAATGAACGGACACGCTCAGTGTCAATCGTGACCATCCGAACCAGGTTTCAACCGAGGAAAACTTTTACAGGGCCTTTGACAAAAGCAACCATTAGCTGATTGATTTAGAATTCACTTGATTTGCTGCTGTTGTCTTAAGATAATTTCGTTTTCTAATTTTTGAAATCTTCTAAACGAAGTGCGTTTTAGATATTGCGCTTCTAACAAAAGCCTGCTGATATAACCTCCAGTTCCATCAAGTCGACATTTTGCGGTGCAAACTGAATGTCAGAATCAGTTGTGAGTTGCTAATTATATCAAATATTTCACGCAAATGATAAAATGTGCTGAATATTGTGGTTATACAGGTTTAATTGTACTTATGACGTTTCGTAGTCGGAAAGAAGAGGAAATTGACTGGGTGTAGATGAAAGCACAGAGTCAAATAATTATTTGAAAGACACTTTTTTACATTACTTATTTCGATTCGGTTAAGTCCTGACAGAAAAAGCATTGATTTTACTCGACATATTACAGTCATTGCTACTGCAGTCACCCAGAATATTTAGATAAAATGAAATAAAACAGAGAATATGTTCGAAGGACAAGATATTTGTAATATTGTTAATGTATTGGTTGAAATAAATATTTCCCAAATGTATACAGGTTACTCACAAAATAATAATACCTTTTTTGCGTCGAAGGAGGTATGATAATCAGGTGAACAGTGAGGCTTATTCAGAATACGTAGTATGCGCAAAATGTCATAATTACACTCAAATTCAGTTAAACATAGTGGAGCACTACTACTGGTTTTCAGTCGTTCCTTTCACTAACATATTTAGATGCTGAGCGTGTTGACATTCACGGATAGTACGAAGTATACTAACGCAAGATCTAATACTCAAAACTTTTATAGTATTCGTTCCGCGTAGACCAAAGGCAAAGCAAAAGACCAAATTGATTGTCCGAAATACGAAGTATATTTCGGGGTCAAAATCGTGGTGTGAGAATGGCTACTTAACTAGCTAGGAAGCGTGCACAAACAATCGAACGTAACGCAACACCATGCCAAATAGCATGAATGCTTGATCGTGAGGCTTCAGCTAAACAAAACGATTCAAACTGTGTGGGTCAGCATTCAGTTTTCAGTAGTGAATTCCGGGAGTAATTATTCTAGATAATTTCCTACTGCTACACATACTTCAAGCTGACCACACACAAAATGATAGGTATGTCTCAAGCTACAGTTTGTTGCGACAGGTGAAAGATCAAGCAATTTGTCTGAGATAGTCAAATGATACACAAGTTAACGATTGAAAGTGATCTTGTGACGTGTTATCTATGCAAAATGAAAATACAGGAGGAGTAACTTCAGTATTCTTTTTAACACAAAGTGGTTTCCTCTGAAACACCTATATTATAGACGACATAACAATGATAGACTACTTATGATATTATTAGGTTTTATATATTTGCTGCATAGCATTCATAATGTGTACGTATATGACAGACGTGGGTTCATACACACCTAATGCAATGTAAATTTTGTACCTGCATATAAAGCACTCTGAGTGAAAATAGGTGTCAGGAGCTATTTTGTAGGAAGCAAATAAGTGGGATGATAGAAGTAACATATTAATTCAGTAAAATAAGGAGTCATCGTATGTGCGAGTACCAGTTAAATAAAGGGATTTAAGTGATTTACATGCCGATATATTTAAATTCATGAATTCGATCTTCATTGCTGTTTTGAAGTGCCTAGACTGCCAATTTTTAATTTTTAAATTGGACCTTGTTTATTCGACTAAATACGTGGTAATATTGTGCGTAATCCCACTCGTCAAGCAATGATCTGAAACAGAGAGCAAAGCGCACGTTGGCAGTGTGATCACACAAGTGCCGCGTGCTAGTAAGAACGAAGACTCAAGGTCAAGGAGTTAATTTACAACCAATCATAATACAATTAGGTGAGAGGGGAAGAGACCTCCTATTTGTCATCCGTTGCGTCGTCTTGGGCGACCAATCCTTGTACGCTACGTGGCCAACCTGAAATTAGATAAGCATACAGTTTAAACATTAGAAAACCGCTTACTTACCAGGCCTTACACTACCCCCTCTCCTATAGGAGCACTGTCCACAGTGCTAGGTGGCTGTTAGTGCGGGACTTGTCTGAACTAAGGCTTGTTGCCGAAAAGGTTTCAGTCTATTAAAATGTGTGAATAGACTATGAGCGGCATTGGGACCCTGGATCCTACATGTGCAGTCACTAAGTACCTCTACTACCGTAAATGGTCCATCCAAACGTTTGTGGAATTTAAGAGCTTTCCCTTTAGGCAGTGCCTCCTTTAGTAACATTACCTTGTCTCCCGGCTCCACGGGTGATCCATGTGCTTTCCTGTCGTAGTATTCCTTCTGGTACGTCTGATTTGTTTGAAGTATATCCCTAGTCATCTGGTGTACCTTGTTTAGGTTACGTCTCAGTTTGATAACGTGTTCTGATGCTAACAGCGTGTCATCTCCTAGTGTGTTTGAAGTTAAGTCAACTGGCAACCGGAGTTCTCTTCCGGTAATAATATAGTGAGGCGTTTGACGTGTAGCTTTGTGAATGCTTGCTCTGTACGCCATTAAGCACTGCGAGAGAGATCTATCCCATTCCCGAGGGTTGTTTTGATCTACAAATGCCTGCAGAAGTGATTTTAGTGTCCGATTAATGCGTTCAACCAAACCATTTCCTTGTGGGTGGTATGCTGTAGTACGAATACCCATTATGCGACAGAGTTCACTAACAACGATACTTTTAAAGTTGGATCCTCGGTCTGAATGTAGCTGAAGTGGTGGCCCCCAACGGCTGACCCAGTGGTCGAAAATTGATTCTGCGATGGTTACAGCATCAATTTGAGGAATCGCGATAGCCTCGCACCATTTGGTAAAATGGTCTACCATGACTAATATATAGTTATTATTTCTAGAGGTTACTGGGAGAGGACCAACCAAGTCTATTTGCACTAAGTCATTTGGACGGCCAGTTATAATGGGTTCTAAGGGTGACCTATTATATTTGTGTGGAGCCTTAATGGTTTGGCATACCTCCCAGGAGTCACAGAAATCTACGATGTCTTTCCTCTGGTGAGGCCACCAATAACGCCTTTTAGCCGCTTCTATCATCTTACCTGAGCCCGCGTGGCCTAACTGCTGGTGTAATGACAACAGTACCGTGGGTAGTGCCGACTGTGGTGCCACAACGCGGCGAGTATAAGTGGGCCAATGTTGGTAGTAAAGGATGTTATCGACAATTTTCAAATTGTCCCACAGAGCCCACAAACACCGAGTTTCCCATCCAAGCTTACTTATTTCTTGGGCTGTTGGTCGTTCGCTTCCACTTCGAACACGTTCGTAAATCAGGGCCAGTTCAGGGTCTGAAGACTGAAGCTCGGGCCAAATATATGAACTATGCGCCTCTAGTTGGAGCAAAGAAACTTGTGCTTCGGTGCATGATGGGCAGTCACCGTGATACCTAAGAGGTTTTCTCGATAATGCATCTGCATTTCCGTGATTTTTTCCAGGTCTGTGCTTGCATTCGAAGTCATACTCTTGCAGCTGTTCTTGTCATCGAGCAATCTGACCCTCAGCTTCTTTAAAGTTATGTAGCCAGCTAAGGGATTTGTGATCAGTCCGTACTAAGAAATGTCTACCGAGAAGATATGCTCGAAAGTGTTTAACGAAATTGACAAGTGCCAGCATTTCTTTCCGCGTGGTGCAGTAATTCTTTTCACTCTTGTTGAGTGCACGACTTGCATATGCTACCACCCTCTCTACTCCATCTGCATCTTTCTGAGAAAGAGCAGCTCCGATACCGGTGCCGCTAGCATCTGTATCTAGGATGAAAGGACCTGCCTGGTCAGAAACATTGGGGTATGCTAGGATAGGAGGGCCACATAAACAGTTTTTAAGTCTTTTGAAGGCTTCCGTAGCTGATGCTGTCCAGCTGTAGTCTTTCTTCTTAAGAATGTCGAATAAAGGAACTGCAAGGAGAGAAAAGTTAAGTACAAAACGTCGATAATACGATGCTAACCCTAAAAAACTATGTAATTCGGGGGCTGAGTTTGGGAGCGGCCAGTCTTTAACTTCCTGAACTTTTGCTGGATCACATTTAATACCGTCGGCTGAAACAATGTGACCTAAGAAACACACGTCTTTCCTGAAGAATTGGCATTTCGATGGGTTCAGTTTTAAACCAACGGTCTGCAACCGTTCTAATACTTCGGAAATATCACCCAAATGTTCAGTCATCGTCTTACTATGTATGATAACATAATCTAGATATACCAAAAACTTGTCTGGTATACAATCACTCAAAACCGTTTGCATGAGGCGTTGAAATGTTGCTGGGGCATTGACTAACCCAAACGGCATTGTTTCAAACTCATACAGGCCTGCTTGTACAATGAATGCTGTTTTCTGCCTGTCATCTGGGTGTACTCCAACCTGCCAATATCGCGATGCTAAATATAGAGTGGTAAACCAATTCGACCCCTCTAAGGCATCAAAAGTGTCGTCTATGCGTGGAAGGGGGAAGCAGTCTCGACTAGTTAAAAGGTTCAACTTACGATAATCTACACATAACCGGAGTGTCCAGTTCGATTTCTTAACTAATACTACTGGGGAAGCCCATGGAGATACGGATGGTTTGATGACATTTTTCTCTAACAGTTCATCAACTAACCTATTAAGCTCCTTCTGGTAATGTGCAGGTACTCGCCGTGCAGGTTGTCTACAAGGGGGGGTGTTACCCGTTTCTATGTGGTGTTGGACCAGTTTTGTTCTCTCCGGGTTTTTCCATCCCAGTCAAAACAGTCCCCATATTTGACTAGCATTTTATTAAAGTTAGCTGTCGTTTCCGATGGCAGGGGTTCTATAGTCTTCAGCATTCTCTGTTTCTCAGTCTTAGCATCTCCCTGCACGCCAAAAGTGCCGTGCTCTACGTCGTTCCCTGTAATAAATGGAATGGAACAGTCCTTCAGTATAATAGTCCTCTGACTACAATCTGTTATCCCGGAGAGCTTTTCCAGGAGGTCGACTCCCAAGATTACCTACCACGGCACCCGGTTAGAGACGATGAAAACGTGCTGAAGTGACAGTGTTCCCAATTTAAGAGGCAGCAGGACCACTCCCTGGGATTGCTTGCAATCTCCATTGGCTGTCGTAAGCCGCAACTTGTGAGTCCCTATTGTGGGCCTAAACGTCTCTGGAACACATGAGGAATGTATGACAGAACACGTTGCTCCTGAGTCAACCAACATAACACACTTTTTTTCCCATAAACCCTACAACTTTCTGGGAGGAGGTGATACCGATTAGGTTTACAGTAGGCACACGATTCATATCAACATGTGACTCACCTGCATTGTGACCACAACTTCTAGCCACCTTACCAAACCGCCTGCAGTAGCAGCAATCATTTCTTGAGGTGGATTGAGACTGTGGACGTCCTTTCCACAGTGGTGTGGGATTCTGTGCGAATTTTGTTGTTCTGTTTGGATGTCCTATTGCGTTGACTTGTGGGCATGTGGTTCCTGGCTCTTCCAGGCTTTCCACCAAGCGTGCCCTAGTTTCAGCTTCTGCCATGGAGGCTGGAGTGTGTAGGTTGAAATCCTTCCTGTAACGGAAGTCAACACTCTGCAGGAACTTGGAAAATATAGCATCTTCGACTTCTGAATAAATCTTGTCCTGCAAAGCTTGACGCGCAAGCGTGCGGAGACGCAAGGTGAACTGGTTGATGGATTCACCTTGTCTCTGGTTGCACTCACTGAATCTTTTCAGCGATTCAATGTGAGGTACTGGTGGCACTATACGTGCTTCTAGATTACTCAAGAGGGTGATCAAGGGCATATGCACATAATCCAAACCAATTGTGTACATTTCCAAGGACCGTCCAACAGAATCGGTGACGAATGCATTCGGGTGAGGCACGTTCATCAGATCAACGTATCGGCGCACCTTGTCCGACCACAGCTCGAAGTCATAACTGACCTCCAGTTTATGGGGCAAAGGATGGACGTAACGCAACGCAGGCTGATTTGATTGAAAAGATGTAGCCATCACTTCAGCTAAGTGATCAACCTCGTTCGATGCTGTCTGTTTGACAGAAGAAGTGTCCTTAGTAGCCTCATTGAGTCGAGACTTAGAAGAAGAGAGTTTTTTCGTTGGCAGGCTCGCCATTTATGTAGGGCCAATCGTCAAGCAATGATCTGAAACAGAGAGCAAAGCGCACGTTGGCAGTGTGATCACACAAGTGCCGCGTGCTAGTAAGAACGAAGACTCAAGGTCAAGGAGTTAATTTACAACCAATCATAATACAATTAGGTGAGAGGGGAAGAGACCTCCTATTTGTCATCCGTTGCGTCGTCTTGGGCGACCAATCCTTGTACGCTACGTGGCCAACCTGAAATTAGATAAGCATACAGTTTAAACATTAGAAAACCGCTTACTTACCAGGCTTTACATATGGAATAAGAAAATATTAAGGACTTATTCGGCATGTTGATTGAAATTTTGCTCGATAAATTTTTTGTGTGAATACTTTTTAATAAAATTGTGTTATATGTAGATTGATAGGAATTCTCATTTCCCACTATAGGTTGCTGAAACTCAATTCTTGCTGACGCGGCAAATTCAGTGTTAAGCGCCACAATGGCTCAGTCGCATAATCTTGGTAACGATTCGCTCGTTAGTCATGCTTTTAATGGCGACGGCACAGAATTGGCTCTCTCCGTTAATACAAGTGATGTTTATTTGCTCAGTGTTCCTAAGTCTCCCAGTGGGAGATACCAAGTGATCGACGTTCTTCGGGAACATAGTGCTGTTGTTACAAGCATAGACTGGGCACCACAAACTAACAGGATTGTTTCATGTTCGGCTGACCGCAATGCTTATGTGTGGAATAAACAAGGGGATAAATGGAAGCCTACTGTGGTCATTCTCTCGGTAAGTCTCTTCGACAAAACGTTGAATTTTAGTTGAAATGTTTTGCAGATCGATAGAGCTGCAGTTTGCGTAAAATGGTCTCCACTAGAAGATCGTTTCGCAGTTGGAAGTGGTTCTAGGCTTCTAGCTGTATGCTGCTTTGATGAAGAGAATAATTGGTGGCTTAGCAAGAAGATTAAAAAGCCCATACGCTCTACTGTGCTATGTGTTGATTGGCACCCAAATAATGTTCTTATTGCCTGTGGATCAAGTGACTTCCATGTAAGGATATTCTCAGCTTATACAAAATCTGGTCCTTCGGATTCAGTGTGGGGCAAACATGCTCCTCTTGGTAGTGTATTGTTCGACCACTACGATGGAGAAGGTGAGCTTTCACGTAGTATAATTGCAGTGTGGCCTTGTCTCTGTATTGCACTTAATGTATAGTTTATTAGCCTCGTTATAGTCCGGGTAATCAGCTATAAGAAGGGAGAATAGATCGAAAATACAGAGAATTATAATGCCAATCGCCAAATGGTCTTAAATAGGTATTGTCTAATAAGTTGTTTTTGTTTGTGTAAACGACAGCTAATTTATTACCTCGTATTTATAAAAGCCGTTTGGGCTCTTTTTCATACTATGAAATGAAAAGAAACCTGACGTTAGGAGATTAAGTCATTACAAGTCTCGCCCGCAGCTGAAGTGTAACTCGTTATTACTGTCATATATATATATATATATATATATATATATATATATATATTCACTTTGGGTTTTAATTTACAACTTAAACAATGTTTAACACCGACTGACACGCTTTGTTCTCGATAATATTTTCTTGAATTTTTTTCACTTTTGCACCTCCAGTAATATATACCTACTCTTGGATGATTTGGAGATGGGTTGCAAAGGAGAATTACTTTTATTATACAATAAGTCTAGCTGACAGATATCATATTCTAATGCACTAATCGGGTATTTATACAAGTAGAAAATTAACATTGGAGTGCATTGACTCAAGTATTCCCAAAAATAGAACAGTGGATAAGTATATGGATAGAAAAACAATGAGTAAAGCAGGGTGAATAAAGACGTTCTGAATTTCGAAGATTGATAAGGGTGAATGGTTAGGCTATACATTACAAAAAGATCCAAGCTTCTGCTCACTAGGATCCTTCGTACACTTATTCCCCTTCAAAGTGAAAACTAATGTTTGTGCAGAATCGGATGAAGCCATTGTTTATCTGGTTGGCTTCTCCTCATCTACGTACAACCTAAAAGTGTTAAAATGAGTAGAGAAATTTGGACATAGTTGAAAGGGTTAAATTATTTTTGGTCAACAGATTCTGCAGAGACTAACGGGCAATCTATACTGCCTTAAGTGGTTCAGATCAGCCAAGATTTTCATGGATTGGTGCCATGCTTCGATCTGACAATCGTTAATTCGTTTCCATCCTAATCCTACTTTAGGTTTTGTTAAGTCTGGATTAACTGGGCTCAACGAACTCGATTAGTGGATCCTTTCTCACCTAGTTAGCTTGTTAAAACTGACCCTAAATATATACACCGTGTACTCAGCAGTAAACCACACTTATTGTGTTGACTCTAGTAGTATTACCCAGTTTTTCAGTCTAGATTCGTTGTTGCGGTATGCATACTCTAGAATCAACCTAGATTTAGTCGGCGACCGATTCACTATTAGTGACAAAATCTCATCTCATTATTGTAAAAAGCGAGTCCTGTGGTGCCAACTTTGACATTGATTGAATGAATGCTTAAAGTCTAACTTGGACTCAATGTATTTAAAGGATAGTATATCATCAGCATTTCTAATCGAGGAGATTATTTTTACCTGGTACAACTCTAGTAGCTCAACTTTTGGTAGGAAGTTGAATTCTGTGATAAGGTGAAGCAGTTATCTTTCCGAGAATATATGCATACATGACGAACAACAATGTTTGTGGCAAACCTCCTAATTTTGGTTAGAGTTGACAGATCGATTACATTGTCATATTCATTTGCATTTGAGTTGTGAGCAAAGGTAGACTGACGGAACTACTCGTAACTGTTTGTTGCATTAAGTTACTTAAGTTCCTTATTTTTTGGAGATTGTTTCATTTTGTGTAGTTTTTCTGGGGATTTTCGGCGCTAGTTGATTCAGTCGATTTCACATACATTTTATTTTGCTTTTAATTAGGTGGCTGGGTACTAAGTGTATCATTCTCAGCAGATGGAAGTAAACTAGCCTGGATGAAACACAATTCAACAATATATGTAGCTGATGCAAGCATTAATGATGGTAAAGGTTCTGCGCCTTTTGTTGCTCGTCTTCGAACTGACTTTTTACCTTTTGTGAGTTGCATTTGGATTGGACCGTCCACCTTCGTAGCGGCTGGCTATGACTGCTGTCCGATGGCATTTAGATATAGTGACCAGTCGATAACTTTTATCCATCAAGTATGTTTTGTAACTATTGATGCCTATGAATTTTTTATTATCACCATTTCTAATATAATTTGCGTTTCATCGTGGTTGATTCTTCAGTCTCTGTAGGTTCTATTGTTCCACATCATCCTGTTTTTCAACATACTCAGCTTTATGACTAGTGTTATTCCGGTAATTTAATGAGGTGCAATACTTGTGATGTGTTTATGAAAATTGCTCCTTGATGCCTATTTGAGATTTTCCCAGGCTTTACGAACTGAACTATCGTTTTTAGGCTCAGGATAAAGCACATGTCTTCACAATTCGTCAACGTGTAACCAAACAGATCATCTTAAACCCAGTTTATTTATGCTTTTGTACACACAATTGCTGAATATAATAAACACCTTGTCATCAACTTTACTGAATAGTACTGAATAGGCTATTTATAATTCTAATGAATGGATGAGACTTTTTGCATGCAATGTTATAGTTTATAGCGGGAATTTCCATTAGCAATGAAGTAAATACTATTAAAATTGTTCATATCCATAACAGCTGTTTTGAACGATTAATCTTAAAACCTCCGAAACTGACACGAAACAAACTAAACACAGTTCCCAACAAGTTACCTAAAGTTTACAATTTAATAGAGAATCTTCTGTAAAACTACTGAAGAGTGTCTCGTCTTCAGGTAGACTCCCACCCACTTTCTCTACACAACTAATAACGCGAAAATACTTGAACGATCTTAACATAGTTGTCTCCATAATGTATGTTCATCATATCGCTTGTTGCTGTGCACAGGATGTCTGATATGCACAGTGCATAATCAAACATATTACATAGGTTATGTAAACAAAGAGAACGTACCCTGGCGGTCCAGTTTCGGAAAATCTGGTTGAGGCTATCCACCAGGTGAACATTAACCAGTTTTAATGTTATCCAAGCGGACATCCACTAACATCCGCACTGTTATTCGAAATCTAGTTAGTTGAATGGTTAACGGAAAGTCGTTTCACGTATGCAACTTTTCATTTAGTATTTCTCTGCTTGTATGAAGTTGGGAGTGTGAGTCGCATCCATGCAACGGTTCAGGTTGACCTAGGTACGAGAAACGTAGACAAAACAGACGAACAAGAAATAACTTGGGCATAGGTGAATTGTTTGTTGTAGAAAACGGTAACACCTGAGTACGCATCCTCAGAAAAGTGCATATATTAAAATGCAACCAACATTAGTGTCGTTTACATCGTGTATATGCTCTTAGGTTAAAGCCTTAGCATTTAATGCTGACTTGAAACTCTCAATAATATTAGTTATCGAAAAATCACTGATTAGGTGACCATGATAAAGTTATAATTCCTTAAATGTACGTAGATTTTCTGTGGATTATTTCCATAAAAGCCAGTTTTGCTACTTTTTCCAAAACGCCCAATAAGCAATTAAGAGGCTTCTGACTTGATAATTCCCAAAGTTACTATAGGTTTGAAGATAAACCATCACTTATGGGATAGGTAATTCATTTTACTTCAAACTCTTCACCATAATAATTTGTCTACTTGAATTTTGTTTGTTTTCACTCTAAGCCATTGTTATAGCTACAAACAATAAACATTACAATGTCATATACGAATCAGAGAATAAAGCTTACACTTCTGTGTGGTTATTTAGTACCTTATTTTATCCGCTCACAGCACTAATTGAGTAGTGGTCGAAGTGATTTATTATGGGGTAGTCTCTTGGTGTTTGCTTGTGAGGCCGAAATGATGAAGAGATTGAGTTACAGTTATAGCTGTCTCAATGGTTAGGCTGATCAGTGACGTACAAGACAAACCCGATGCATTCATGGTTTGAAATACATGATAAAATCTGAAATGCATATATTAATGGTGGTCACTGGATGGATTACTGTTATTTATTGACAATATTTTGGACTGTTCATATCAGCTGTTGCGCAGATGTTTGTGTTTCCGTGCCAATAGGATTTCCAACCGTATGTTTCCTAAAATATGCTGAGAATAGCCAACAGTGTTATGTGAGAGCTTGTCCTATGTAAGGAAACTGAAAAGGCTTATCGAATGACTTGGAAACGTTTTGTGGCCTTTACTTTTGTGCCATTGTCTTTTGGAAATAGTAACAACGGAGGAGAATAGTTGTTAACTTTTTTTTACTACTGGCAGAACAACATGTATTATTTGCTGGTATTGTGTTTGGCTGTTATTCTCTTCACAGATTTCTTTTCCCTGAAAAGTCAAAGTTCACATTGGTAAAATAATGCAGAAATTTTAATGATGAGTAGGTTTATGGAATCTGGTTTATCACGATGTTATGAAACGGTATTTTGGAAACAGTCATTACGGAAGTAAGGGAAAGTAGAAGAATTTACATTCGGAATTTGTACTCACTATATTTCTCATAAATTGAGACTTTTAATTATGTAACTAATTGAATTCTAAGTCATAAAAATTATAAGCATACTTTATTAATTAAGTAGATGAATATGCATAGTAGTCCTAAAGTATTACATAGTTGAAGATGGATGTTGTCGATAGTATTCGACTACTCTGAAGGAAAGTTTCAAAGTTTTTTTCCATGAATGTATCTTAGTACTCGATTAAATTATCTATCGACAGTTGACTGAAGGTTGAGTTATTTACTGTATCTACTCTGAATGTTATAGCTGCATTGGTATCAAATATTCAATTTCGTGTCATTTTATGATCAGTTTGTGTTAAGAGTACCTTCTTGTGATTCCTTTCAGTTGGATGTCAAAGGTGAATCACGGTTTGGTGGGAAGGTAACAGCCATGAAGAAGTTTCAGGATATCGATCGCATGGCCACAGCGGATAATACTAGTTCACGTTTACCAACAATCCACCAAAACTGTATTAAGTAAGTCGAGATTTTATCGTTTTACCTGAATTTTACTCAAATGATTGTTTTTCATTTACCAGTGCTATTGTGCTGGAAAATTTACTGTAGTAAGGCATTGTTTGTGTGTGATAGGGAAAGCGTGGAATGCATGTATACGTCTCATCGTATGCAGTAGCCTGTAAATCTAAGTTACCATTTGTCAGTAGAATACGATAAGTACAAAAAACAATACAAGAAATAGTGGAGAAATAGTAGCCAAGAATAGAGCAGGGAAGTTTCAATTAATATCTTCGACGTTTCGTTTATTGGTCTGTAGGATTAGAATGATCAGTCACGGAATATGCGATTCTAGTAGAGAAATCTCATGTCTTTATTAGGATTCTGTTCTCACACTCATTAGTGACTGACCACATGTTTGCGTTCTATCTTCTTTGTAAAGTGTAATAATATGGTGAGTTGCATTGAGGAAGGAAAATCAATCGATTAGGTTGTGAAGCTACATTGATGCAGATAGCTAGGACACGTATTACGCAGAACAAGTCATCACCTTCCTCACCCAACCATAGAAGCCGACGTACGATTAGGTAAAAAGAAGTTTAATATTTGTCAAGCTAAACAGATGGCCTCAATCCATGAAGTCTTCAACTGTTGGTTTGAGTGAACCAAATACAGTGGTGTGGACTATGCGACCAGAGTCCTCATGACACCAAGAACCAGTAACTCGAGGCTGTTGGTAACATGACTGGAAGTTGTTCTCAAGGGTGGAGATACACTCACTCTGTTAACTCCCAGATCCACTGAATTGTCATGACTATTCTGATTCTTCCTCCCATACATTTTCGTTGTAATTTCTGTTATGTGAGCTTTCTTCTCTGAAGTTATGTGTCGTGTGTTGAAGTGTAGCGGCTTGAACCTCTGCACTTTTATGCAAAGTACTGCCTTAAAGACTCAGCTGCTGTCATTCACGTTATATGCTTTCTTTAACCTATTAAATAAGTTACTATAAATCTCATATGTTGATCTATAAAAAAGCAGTGTAAGTTAGAAGTTTATATCCAGGTTTCCTCTTTACTCTATATTTACAATATTAGAGGTTTGCTTTCATTGGTGAACTTGCCATCAGTTTTTTTGTAACAACAGAAACAATAAAAGGGGGCTCTATTGAAAAAGCGAAACGTAGTACTAGTAAAGAACCAGATATTTCTAGTGGCATAACCGTTCTGTGACTGAATTGTATTTCTGTCCATAGCACATCTTGCATAGTTTCGTGATATGGAAATTACGTTTACGATATATTTTTCGAAACTTATTAACCCTTCGTTTTCCAAAATTTTAGCGAAATCAGAATTTTTAAAGGCGATAGGTCAATGGCTTCACAACTTAGTTCAATCGGACGTGATGGCAATTTGGTGATGTGGAATTTGCCTACTCTGTGCCAGCAAGTAGCGGAATTAAAAATATTTTAAAGACGTTAACTACTCAATTGCCTTGAAGAAAGTCATTATCTCTATCAGACATCTTGCTTTCACACTGTGATCAGTGCTTACAGACAACAATTCAACCGTGCTGCTGCTTTTTTTATAACTTTGGTCACTTTTTTAACTTTTACCCTGAATAATTTCTGATTGTTTACTTGATTTCTTTATGAGTTGTGTGTGTGAATGTTTGTTTGAAAAAAAAATTGTTAATAATATATGCATGTATGCATTATACTCTACTCTTACTAAAGAGTAGGGTTTTCAAGTTGAATGAGATGAGTTTAATTTATTGGTATTAGAACAAGATGATTTTGAGTGAACAGTTGTTTTCGATAACTTCTTCTTCTGTCTTTATAGTTATCAATCCATGATTATCAAAATACAAACAGCCAGTAAAGGCAAATTAAATTTATATCAAAAAACTATCGGGGTACATGTTTAAGATGAAATGGTAGTCCGTTAGTTAACATGGTCAGTTGAATGTACATAAAATGCATGGCCAACCATGATAAGATAAAATGTGAATAGACAACAGTCTGACAAACTACCACTACTACTACTTATAGTCAACAGGATATAAACTTCATGATGGTGCGGTTGGTGGTTTATATTCAATGGTGTCTCGATCGATAGCTGCTACCTTGACGTGGTGGTCGGGCTTGCATTTCGCAATGATCCAACAAGCTGAAATGGATGAAACTTTTGTTTCTGCATGTCCTACCATGCCAGGAAGGTTGTTAGGATAGCGATTAGACTAAAAGCAGTTACCAGCATAGTGTAAGAATTTTTTTACACGATGCTGGGGTTCCGTGGGCGAAGTCGTACTACTGGGGAACAGGGATGTAACAGCAGTAAGGTGCTTCCCTCAGATGGTCAGCATGCCAGCTATGCTGTCTCTCCACTTTGGAGAGAAGGGGTTAGAAAAGGTTGACCCAGAAAATTGTACTTCGCGACTTACCCTATGGTGCTCCGTAACCGGCGGTAAGTTACTAATACGGAACCAATCCAAGAAACCAGTTCATACAGGCCGTGTGTGACCGGCCTCAAGTAGTTGTCTCCTGGGCTCTGCGGTTACGCAACACTAACCCTCTTTCTGTTCCGGGTACCCGAAGAATCAACCAACTTCAACGGTGTGGGCAGCCGGGAGGTAACAACCGCCCACACACTTCCATAAGTACACACGAAGCCTTCCTGAACATCATTCTTTTTTACCCACATCACCTTCTTCATCTCGCTTCCCTACTGCAGTCAGTACTATTCTGCAGGCTAGTGAGTTGTCTTCACTTCACTCTATGACCACAAACAAAGATGAGAGCCGTAGAAACATCCCCCGACAGCCTCTTAAAGCCATGCCGCCAACTTCATATAGGAGCATTCAACGTTAAGGCCGTCTGCCAAATCGGGCAACAGGCACCACTAGCAAGAACTCTGGCATCTCAAGCTATGGTCGTATGTTGTGTTTTGGAGACACGCATACAAGACCCGAGTGTGGTCACCGGGCCAACAAGGTGAATCTGCCTCACACACTATTAAAAGAAATCTGTCAATAACACAATTCAAGGTTAGTGGCGAAATCGGTAATCACCCCTTAACGACAGATAGTTCCAAACATTTGTAATAGGTAGTTGCTCTGTCACTCTACATTAGTGTCTTTTGAATAGAGGTTTCACGATGTGTTCCAACCTAAGACAATTCTGAAATTGGTAAATGCAAATATTTTTCTACGATATATCGGATCGTGTTCTGTATACCAAGACGGAGTTCATATATCGTCACTGCACCAGCAACCAACACGTTATCCAGTCCTATCTTCAATATATATTTGCGACATCCTATGGGAACTAATCTTCCTTAAACTACTATTAGTGATTATGAAATTCGTTAAATTAATTCACATATATGGTTTCTAGTGCTTCCTCTTTGAAAACGTGCATTAAAGACGCTTTCCTAACTGGTAACTGACGTACTTATTCCAAATTGTGTTGTAAGAATCTTGTATAGAGGTCTCGTAGGGTTTCTAATCAAACTTCGTTGATGTCCAAATGAGGTTTAGATGTAATCTTAAGAATGCATGTAGTGCCACAACATACGAGTCGCATATTATACTGGTAGGCAGCTATTAGGCAACATCACGCTGAGGAGATCATTGAGAGACTTCTTAGGCCAGGCCGTCGAGTGGAAAATAACCAGTTGGGTTATGGATAATGATGTGAGAGGCTTTCGGCAATCGTTGAGCCAGCTTAAAACGACTGAAGAGAACAGGATGAAATGAAGAAGCGCTTTTGAAACCCTGTGTTTCACGTGAAAACTAAAGGAATGATAAATAAACAATAATGATATCAAGTAAGATAAAAAGATATAGACAAACCAGGATTTTAAAGAATTATTAACTGGGTGAAATAAGATGAATAAGCACCTGAAAGAAACATTAGTTTCTATCGTTATAAGAGGTATGGTGATCATTTGGCTGTGGTAATTTAGTTGGGTATGTACACAGTTTGCCACTGAATTTGCTTGAAGCATTACGTTTTATGAGCTTGGAGCTGACAAGTTGAGTTCTGTTTTACTGTTCGAGCTCTGGTATGTCTGTCTGCATTCAACATAGAACTTCGCACCGAAGTGCAGCAGTTCGAGTTGCTACGTTCCAAATCGCACACAAAGGTAGACAAGAAAATGAGTGAAGAGAATCAATAGTTTTGACAAGTATAAGAGTGAAACAGAATGAGTAATAGTACAAAGGAATATGAAAGATTACAGAGACTGAATACATCTGCACCACTGACAACGATTTTGAGCCATGTCACCTATTGTCTGTCTCCAGCCATCGATTCTTAGAGTCCCGAGGGCCCCAACCCGGAAGTCTGCATCTCCCTACCTGACTCAGTTTAACTGTCAAGGATTTCATGGATTGATGAGGCCATGTTTTTGTTTGGCCACCACTTACTCTTTTCCAACCTGCACCTATATCAGCTAGTAATGCCCGTCCGTCGGGGGAGGCGATGGTTAGGCATGCGCAGCACGTGAGCTAGCCATCTCAATCTATGTAACTTTATAGCCTCTTCGATTGATTTTCCCTCTTTGCCCAACACTCTACGCCTAACGTCATTATTACTTACCTTATTATGCCACCTAACGTGAGAAAGAGATCGTAAACATCTATGATGAGCAGTACACACGTCCCTTGGTTGATAGCCGGATGTCACGCCTACGCCAGAAACGGTGTAAGTTAGCGAAAGCAGCCCGAGCTCTTTGGATCCGTGCTGAGATTTCGTCACCAATCAATCCGTTGGTGCTGATACAACTTCCCAAATAGGTGAAGGGGTCAACATGTTCTATCACTTCACTCCCTATCACTAAGCTAGGAGTTGACGTAGTCCAGTCCTGTAGCAGCATCTTACATTTTAAAGGGGCGAATCGCATGCCAAACATACGGAGATTGCTGCTCAAGGTGTTCAGAAGACTCTGAATGTTGTCAGCATCCTCCCCTAACAGGACTGTCATCTGCATATTCTAAGTTGACCTCTGGTATGCTGCTTGGATGGCTACTTCCACCCTAGAAGACCATTCCTTCAGTCATCCGTTTAAAATTTAATCTATGAAGTAGAGATTCGAAGTTACTTGCTGCATTTTTGCGATAAATGGTTTCATACATTTTGTGGTATTGGGGGTTTCCAAGTAGTTAAGGCTCATTATTCGTATCTGTTCACTAATTCATCATCGGAAATTGTCAATTTCTACTTTTGTGATCGAGAAATAATGGATTAAATTATTCTAACCCTTACCGTTCATTCGTAATGACATTTTAATTGAGGATAGAGACTTATACTGTAAGCCGGAGCTCTGAACACGATACTGTAAACTGTAAGTGCACACCAAAATATTATTTGCTAACAACTATGCTACTAATAAGTAGTAATAAAAGGTTTGTGAAACATTCGCAGCTGGAAAGTGAAGCTCAAACTTGGCACTCAAGTAAGTCATAGGCGTTCGTCGTGGTAGCGTAAAGCATTCAGTTTTCTAGTAATAAACTAAGAACCCGCAAAAACACGACACATGTTTGTTACTCTGAAATCAGTGTGGAGATCCTAAGGATTAAATATGGGAAAAAAACATCCGAATTTTTAACACTAATGTCAAGTTAGTGCTTCTGTATCATTCAGAGATTTGAAGCGTCAATAAAAGCATTTCAAACAGGCCTTTCGGAAGATTTCTATTGACAGCTGCGTTCGCATGATACTGAAAGTCAGATACTAAAATATAAAAGGACTCTGGCGGCGAATTAACCATGGACCTATTTCCTCAAAAATACTTCTGAGCTGAATTTTCAGCGTAGTACTTTGCACAAAAGTGCAGAGGTTCAAGCTGCTACAATTCAACACACGACACATAACTTCAGAGAAGAAAGCTCACATAACAGAAATTACAACGAAAATGTATGGGAGGAAGAATCAGAATAGTCATGACAATTCAGTGGATCTGGGAGTTAACAGAGTGAGTGTATCTCCACCCTTGAGAACAACTTCCAGTCATGTCATCAACAGCCTCGAGTTACTGGTTCTTGGTGTCATGAGGACTCTGGTCGCATAGTCCACACCACTGTATTTGGTTCACTCAAACCAACAGTTGAAGACTTCATGGATTGAGGTCATCTGTTTAGCTTGACCAATATTGAACTTTTTTCCTTGACATTGCTGGGTAAGGGAGATGATGGCCCGTCATGCTCTGCATAAAATCTTGCGCAGCATCGTGAAACAACCGTGTAGTACCTCCTGGTTTTCAGTGGTTCCCTAACTGATATCAGTCAGTGGGCAAACTTGAAAACAAAACACAAAGGTGTCTCTTAAGTTTTTAGTCTTTTAGCAATGACCAGAATTGTCATCCATGAATTGACATGTTTCCCTGTAGAATAAACAATACAAAATACACACCTAGTTTAACTATTTAACAATTATAGATTGGCAACAACAATAGAAATATATGATAACTAGTCACATTTAATCCGTATCTGTGAGTATTCAGCCAAAGATGACGTTAACGCAAGTTCATTTGATTTTATATACTATAAGACCATATATTTTCATGTTTAATACAATCCAAGTAATTCTGTTGAGGAAGTTATGCCATACAGAGAAACGTTCACAAAAGTCCTGTTCATATTTTCTCAACACACTGAGATCCTCTTGAACAATTTTTATAATGATTCAGTCAAACTCAACGCTCAAATTATCGTAGGAAATTCTTTATTTTTACTGCCAATAACTCTTATCTCAGTAAAAAAATTATTATTGACAAAAAGTGGGAAAAAATTCACAATAAAAACAAAGAAATAACTGGTTACATTAATATTTAAATTACAAACAGTTCGAAAAATCAATCCGGTTCATGGGGTAAAGCAGTTCTCTTGGGGAAAAATGCATGATCCAACGGGAAGTGTAGTAAATTTGTTATCCTTGATGTATACAATGTAGCATATTGTCCAAGACGTTGTGAAAAGTACGAAGGATTATGAAATGAACGAAAAATACTTCCAAATTGAGGATCAAATACAAATTTACTTGAACGTCTTAGAGCATTTCGTTCATCAAACCATTGTTCAAGTAATGACTTGGCTTCAGGTGAACTGACATGCTGATAAATATTTTTTTGGAAAAAATAAACAATATTCAATAATTTTATAGAAGTATTTTCAAGATTCTTTGAATTAGAAATCGGTCTAACCATATGTATTATCTACAAAAATAGGTTTGACAATGATAACCATAATTATTATTGATTACAGGATATGATCATGAGCTGACATCAGATAGTGAACCATTAGAAAACTTGGGAATACTGGACAGCTGTGTCGTCAGTCTAGTTTGGGATTCTTTAGCAGGGTTCGAGCCCAGGACCTTTTGGTTACATGTGAGCTCGTAGACCATTAAGCCACTGGGACCCGATCCAATGGCCAGCCCGTGAATTCCAAATTCTGCCACTTCACGACATAACGCGACCACTAGCCAATGTCTTCTGCGAGTATCTGTCCTCACACCCGAACTGCTGTACCCTACTAGTCCCGGGTTTTCCAATGGTGCTCTAATCTATGTCAGCTCATGATGAAATTCTGTAACCAATCAATCAAATCCTTACAAACCAATACTTGAATAATTATTATTGTTGATTACACTATCTGATTTAACTACACAGAGGGGAAGAAAAGAATTCTGACCGTATAAGTCAAATGAAAATGAAATCAAGATACATAGAATTGTGCAACTCAGATTTAACAGAAAATAGATTGCCTGAAGGCCTCAATAATATGAGCATTTTTAGTGTTGTTTTATTGCATTATTCAACGGAACAAAAAACACTGACCTACAAAAATAACCGGAGATTTCATTGTAATGAAACACAAAATTTGTGAAAAGAGTTAGTTAGAACCTGTGAGATTTCAGTGGGCATTTTGGAAGTCGAAACATTCAGACTATAATGAGAAATGTGACCGTAAGCTCGGTTTTAACGTGCATTGGGATTTCTTGTAAGCTTTACTTATTTTATTTGACAAACGATTTCACTAGAGAATCCAGTGAATGAGCTATCCATTTCTGTAAGAGATTATACTCTGTGGTATACACTCATTTCCTTTATAGACTTCCAGTCAGTTTTTACGAATGTTGTGACTTTTGATATGTATTCCTTGTGGATTTCAAGATTGTTAGTTTAGTCCACTTTCATCATCATTAGTGAAATATTCAGATGCAAAATCTAGACTTCAGGTAGTTGACCAATATTTTCTTCACAACATCACCTACGTACAATAGGATCACCATATACAACTTGGTGAATACGTTAAGAAAATGAATTACTAAATGTGATCATGAATTTTTTAAATGATGTAATACGTGTATGTCTCGTATGTGTGTAAAGCCAACATCTACTTGAACGGATGTCGGTATCCAGAGGAAAACTGAGTCAAAATAGAATATATACGCTAGCATATACTACTGATTGATTGTTATGAGTAGTTAGATACCATTCACATCAATCAGTAGTACTCACTAGCCAGGTCTAAGTGATAGGAATGGAAATTGTAACATTCCTTCTAGTTGTGTTCCGATAAACCATTGAAACTGGTGACCGTAGAATTTTGGTGACGCGTCTCGAAATTAATCGTATCGGTGAGTATGCACACAAAAAGTGTGAATCTCAGAGGTCTTATTTTTATGTATATTCTTAGCATCACATTAGAATAGCTTATATCGTTATGCCTATTTCCCTAATATTTACTTCAACCTGTCTATGAGGATCTAGAATGTTGTATATTTCCTTTGCTGTTCTGCGTACTGATCGAGATAAAAAGACCACACGACAAATTTTGAATTTATGAGGTAGCTGTTCAATTACAATCCCACTAGCGTTCACTTGATCAAAATTTTTTGACAGCTCTAGTTATCACAGTTTTACCGATAGACATGACAGGCTAAACAAATGCATATATATATATATATATATATATATATATATAATGTACACTGAATTAGAATTCAACCAAAATACCTCTTTACATTTTAAACATTAAAAAATAGCAGTACATACATTATTGAAAGTCCTGTTAAAACCCGTCTGTCTCAAAAACCATAGGACATTCATCTTTTTGGCTAATCAATACACATATAGACATCAGCTGTCATTTAACTCTATTATGGATAAGATTTTATTCTGATAAAGTCACACAGTGTTGTACAGTAATATTTACTGATGACATTTCGAGCACAATTTATTGCTCATAATCATATCAAGTCACTCACACAACTTTTTTGCTTCATTTATATACATGGGTAAAAACTGAATAGACATTTGAATAAAATCAAAATAAGATAAAGCACATTTGGAAATAATATTCGTGTTAATATATAAGCAAACAGACGGTGTATTAATGGGATCACCAATATCCCCTATCGCAGCAGATATCTTTATGGACAGCTGGGAAAATATTGCTCTAAATACATTTAATCCTACTCCAAAAATATGGTGGAGATATATGGATGACACTTTCACAGTGTTAAAAACAGAACATATTTATAGCTTCTTGAAGCATATAAACTCACTAGTAAAGGGAATCAAATTCACATTTGATTCGGAGAATGTACAAGGAGAATTAGCTACGGATGTTAGATTGTAAAATAAAACGAACAGAAGAAGGTATACTGCACAATAGCGGCGTTTATAAAAAGCCAATGCATTCTGTTACTAGATATTTAGACATTAATTCATTTCATCTGTTGTCTGTAAAGGCTGGCTTAGTTAAGTGTCTAACAAACCAAGTAGTAGTACTAAGTAGTACACGAAATAATCTAAACGATGAAATGAAACAGTTAGAAGAAGCGTTGGTATCAAAAAACTATCCTATAAAATTCATTAGGAAGATCAGAAAACGTCAAAATGAAAATAATGGGGAAAATAATAATGATAACATAAATAAGAAAGAATATAAGGCATCTACAGTTATGCCATATAAGGAGGGGACATCTGAGACACTACGTAGGATTCTTAGAAAGGCAGGAATTAGGGCGGTATTTAAACCTAAAAACTCACTCAGAGACAAGCTCTGTAGGCTTAAAGACCTGGTAGACCCAATCAAACAAAATACCTTGCAATGATTGTGAGGTTAACTACATGGGCCAGATTAGTAGATCAGGAGTAGTGAGATTATCAAAATATAAGAACTTAGTTAAGGTAAGAATGATTGATCCCACGAAGATAGGTAATCTAGGAAAAAACTCAGCAATCGCACTGCATGCATTAACACACAACCACACAATAGGGTGGGACAGAGTCAAAATCCTAAAAAGTAATGTTGGTAGTTGAAGAGAGCGATTGATTACTGAATCCTGCTTCATCAAGTCTACACCCAACACATGCAATTAAAGTGACTCAACACAAATACCATCCATGTGGAAGATATTACCAGTTAAATCAAAGGACAATAAATAATGTTAAAGTGTATTTCAATTCACATTATAACATTCTGACAAGTTACTTATTTTTACTCTAGAAAATATCTTATTTCCCACCTTACTGACTAAGAACACTCATCTTAGCTCTCATCATATTATATTAAGTGATAACAATAATATTGGTCCCAAATGTACTTTATCTTATATTGATTTTATTCAAATGTTGATATGTAGTCACATGATGTCTGCTTTTGTTTTGACAGTCTGATATATTTTGCTATGCGTGTACTGATCGATATTCCATTATAACTCACAATATGCTTTGTCTGTCCATGAACTAAATACACAATGTATGATCTTTTTGTCACATGACATTACAACCAATCAGAATCCAATCATGGTAAGAAAAACTACTGTCTATCTTATAGGTTCATGTATATTAGTCATTTTCATATATACTCTTGCATTTTACACTTTTGTATACTTTTCCATTCTCTTTCACACCTTTCGTACTTTGGTACTTTCACTCACACTTTGTGTGACAGTTATTTCCCTTGTGGAAAATACACGCATCATCGTGAACGCGATAGTTTTCTGATTCGTCTTCTTCGCGTTAGGACAAATTAACTACTCAGCAATACTAGTCTGTACGTTATCGTCCGTCATATCTCATTAGCGTATATTTACACTCGGTCACACCCTAATATTGGCAACGACCCCATAACTTATTGGTGACGAGTACATAACAAATGTCTAATCCGTTGATTCATTCAAGGCGAGATTGGACCTCCTGTGTGTAACAAATCGAAAGGATTAACACAGGCATATAGCCTACTATTCTAAATAAATTGTAAACTGTAATCAATTTTTACTCATGTATATAAACGAATCAAGAAAGTTATACGAGCAACTTTAATATGATTATGAGCAATAAGTTGTGCTCGAAATATCGTCATCAGTTAATAATACTGTACAACACTGTGTGATTTATCAAAATAAAATCTTATCCATAATGGAGTTATACTTTACGACAGTGCGCAAGTTTTATACTTATAGCTGTCATTTAGTTTTGGTGTTCCGAAAAGTAATTTTTTGCAATAGGCTGTTGATATTTGATTTCTTAATTTCACGTAAATTACACTGACATTAACTTTAACACTAAGAAGTGGCTGGCAATAAATAAACTTACTTGATTCTCTTGGATTAGCTTCTCCAATATTCTTAGGCGTCTAAGATTCATTTTAAAGTCAGGATCATTGGCAGCAATGAGTTCTTGTTCCAGTTCAGGTATAACAGCTCCAGTCATCCAACCATATATACTCGCCACATCCTAGTAATGTACATAATCACAAAGATGCATAAAAGAAAGGCTGATATGATGAGAACATGATTGAAACCAGAACAGACGCCTTTTTGACGTGCCTATGAAAATGATATTCATAGGTGGCAAGCCAAGAGGGAAACTGACACAAAGGCACACTGGCCCACTTTGTTACACTTCGCAACAGTACATACACCACATTCTAGTCAAAACAAGGATGCTATTAGAAGAACGTAGAAGTCAAGAGAAGAAAAGAATAGACGAATGAAAACTATGCTCCGTGGAGTTCCCTATTTATCAATCTCTCTTCAAGTGTCTTGGGATTTTAACAGTGCATTGTATCATTAACAGAGTAGTACTGAGCAGTCAACCAGTTACGACATTTGGAACTAAATCTAAAAGTGAAGATAACCCATAGACTAATATGAATATTCGAATATGCCCATCACTTACTCAGAACAAAAATTATTATTACAGCAAATAACTGTTTTCGATAAACTTCATCAGACTCTGCAGTTAATTATACATTCATTAATGTTGGCATGTAATAATAACAACCAGTAAAGGTAAATTAAAATTATAACTATGGAGTAATAGTCAGGTTGTTTGGATTATCACTTAAATGCATGCAAAATGAAGCATCAGTAGGAATATGAGATTTTAAAAAATACTTGAAAAACGTCATTTTGAATTTGTAATAAAAAGAAGTACAGGTGTAACAACAGAAGACAAGAGTCAGGCAACAGATCGTTTATTAAGGAAATTAAAGCATATTTATATATTTTCAGGTACATTATTATAGTTTAGTTAAGCAAACAAACACAGTCTTCTGATTGGTTGTTTCTCACCTAAAGTTAATCTTTCATCTCTTTGTGGCTGTTTCTTGAATATCAGATCATCTATATGTTAACTGTGTCCGCCTACGCAAAGTCTGCTGTGGTCGGTTTTGAATCAGTCTTGTTCATATTTTCTCACGACCAATCTTGAGAACGTAAACATTGACGTCAATTACCGTCTACCAATTCGGCTAGTAGACAGCTCTCACCACACAGGTTTTAGGATTATGAGAGAAAAGATGATCATTGATTAACAACCATTTCTAATCTCATGTGCTTATAACCTCTACATTTTATTTCCATTTATACAATTATTAAAACTATCTGGCTGTTAGTCTACCTTGTGTTAGCGCCTGAATACAGTTTTTGAAATAATTTTGGCTTGCCTTTACTGGCTATTGTATACTAACATTAGTGAATTTATAACTGAACAGCCGGTATTGAAAAAAATTGTTTGCACTAGTTATTCTTGTTCTGAATACTTCCATTTTCTACATAAAGAGCAGTGGTAGTTGGAAACTATTTACAAATGTCGCAAAAATTTCCAATTTTGTACTGCCTACATCTTACTTTATATACTTACTTTACTACTTTACTTCGGCTATCTCCTACGGGAGGATGAGCCGGCTTCATAAACATCTCGAATCAAGAGAGTTCATGAAGTTTCATGGGAATGTGGTACGAGTGATGTCCCCAGAATCGCTCGGCCTTTTGTTTGAGAGTGCAGCTCTAGCCTTTACACAACCAAGTGTGACCTACAAGGCAGTAGGAGTGGAGTAGGGAGTCCACTATCCATTGGCAGCCGGTGACCGGAGTTCGGTTCATACGCCTTTTTGAATGGGGCCAGACATCCAGGACATCCAACAAGCCCTTTGTCCATACGTCTACCGGTGAGCTCCAGTGGGCTTCATACGCCAGTCGTTGGAGGTTTGGAATCAGGGTTTAGCCATCTCCCCTAGACTGTCATCCAATGGACAGTCAACCCGGTGAAGAGCGCCGGGCATCCGCTTTCGCCCTCTCACTTTGGTGAAAAACACCTCCGCCACGTGAAGGCAGTGAGTAGGACTTCCTCAGGAGAGGCTATGTAAGACGCCCGGTCATATGGGAGCATTTCAAGAGGTGTGCGGAGGGGTGGCCAACCCGCAGCGCAAGGCACCCACCCCCGACCATCCTGAGGCTTTGGATACATATACATATATATGCACGGTCTTGAGGAAGTCTTCTTAAATCAAATACCCTTACTTCTGCGAAATTCGTTAAAAGGCCTTTCATCAGACCACCTCCACCAACTAAACTAATAACGATCACCTCTTCCTTGGAAAGCAGATGAGGAATACATGTTTCACTTTATATTTAGGATTATATTCCCCATATTATTAATTTTTTTGAAAGTGTTAAAAAAATAATAATAAGAAACACGAGGGTTGAATGCAGTTCGGAAATGAGCCGACCAAGATTGATCATTACGACTCAATCTTTGAGTTCAGAGTGGAATAGTAGGGCTCCGGTAGCACATTTCCATTCCACTAAGTTTCTTTACTATCACTATTAACAGGCTCTACGACTACCTACAAACTTTCATTTCCTCTCCACATGATTTTCTTCATATCTCCGTCAGATGTCCAACTCGTCGCTTCTCTTTTCCGGGTTCCATTCGAGACCCTAGGGGGTGTGATGTTACCCAATGGTATCTTCAATGTAAGTCCAATACGTCTCCATTTTTCCTTCTGAGTTTATGGTAAGCAAGCTATAGATTCTTGAATAACTTTGATTAATAGGGAAACTGATAGACAACCGATACAGCTAACCCTTTCAAAACGCTCACTATTTTGGGCTAGAATTATGCACTATTTTATAACTTCTCAGTTTTACAATGTATATACTTCCGGGTCATCTATACGAACGCATTATCCTACTTGTCTCAATGTGATCTTGATTAGTTAGCTGGCTGAATGAATCAACTAGGACTTGTAGAACGCTGATGACAGACAGCCAATATTCCTGCATAACCGTGACTTTAACAGTTAGTGAGTTTTCGTAACAAAAAATATCGAAGCAATAAAATAGGAACTGCAGAAATCACTTACTGCAAGATCTGCATACACATGATCTCCAAAGTACAATATGCTTGCTGAAGACCATCCAGTAAGTTTAATCATTTGTTCCAAACAACCCTGAAAAAGAAGTGAAAACACATACCACACAATTATTTCTTTTATTTTGTTTTTGAGGTAATTAATTAATATATCTCATTTAAAGTGTAGTCCTATAATTAAATGTACATATGCCATTAGGGAATCTACGGCAGAAGTTGCTATATTCTATTAGTCCATATGAATCTGCCGTACTCAATTTAGTTTACTTGAGGCAAAAATGGGATTTAGAGAATGTTTAGCACTCTTGTATTTTTCAGTTTACATGGAGTTAACTTGGTAATGAAAGCGGAAATATTCGAGATAAAAACCTTTTAACTGCAATTTTTTGGTGGATTTCTATGAACAGTTTGACACTAAATCGCCTTTTATCCATCCAACTAGGATGTATTAATTTAACAACACAAGGCATGACACGGAAGTAAAGGTATATATTTTCAACTGATCAAACCGCTATTTATATATCTGTACAGTTTATATTCGCTAACCGATCACTGAGCTTTTGATTTTGGTTTACATTAAACGACATGAAATAGAATGTTCAAATATGCATAGTACTCTGTAGCTAATGCAGTATTAAACTGTGGGAATACGTGAAATTAATAATCCGTTGGTTAGGATGAGCGGTTAGGACGCTCGCCGACCATGTACGTGGTCCAGGGTACGATCCTCGGCCGACGCACTCCTTTACCTCGCTAAGCCAGAAATAATGGTGGTGAAGAGGAAAGGTTGGCCATGAGGCTAGCAACCCCATCCTGTGAAATAAACACTGCTACAGAAACTTCAAGCCACTAGCTTGAAGCCCTATGTTCCACTGGGGAACGTGAAGGAACACCACCACACTAATACATTCATTAAGTAATTACATGTAAGAAACACTGAGATTTAAGTGACAAAAGAGTAACTACGCTGAGGATAGAAGTAAATACATTCAAATGAAAAAAAAGTTAAAAAAGGACATACTCCTTCATACATTTGACCTCGTTTAAATGCTTGTACTGCTTCCCAGTGTTTAAATGTACCACTCACATCAGTACGTCGAAACTGTCTGTAAAATGTTGAAGGATAAATAAAGAAGTAATGTAAAATAGTACCTGTAGAATAACTGGATGGAAAATCATGCTCATAGAAAATGTATTTACATAAACACAATCGCTTTTCCAGCACCAAAATACAACTAAGACTAAAGTAAATAGATTACCGTGAATTAATTAAACAGACAGCTGATCCACTAACGGTTGCTCAAGGTCTCTTGAGTATGCGCCAGAGCAGGTTTAAACACTATTTCACACTACCCCTTGTGCAAGTTAACAACCACACTGCCAGAGTTTCTAGCGTAGCTATTGTTTAACCTTTTCACAAAATCATCTTAATCCTGTCGAAATATATTGCTCCTAGGAGCATAGATCTATATAGTGTGGTTTTTTGATTTCTGTTTTGACACTAGTACTTACAATTTATGCAGACTACCAATTAAATGGGAAATAGAGCATACTAATTTTCAATAGGACCTACAACTTACAAACTCTTAAGTATGAGTGGTGCTGAGTAATTCTAAAAATGAATCCTTACGCAAGCGGGATCGTGTTATTTCTTTGTCTCATAGTAATGTAATGTAACAGTAGTCCCTGAGTATTAAATTCCCTGTTCACCTAAATTCGCCTATGCTTTTACAAATATTGTTTTGCTTTAATTCAGTAGCGTTGTATCTGACTATATCATAGTTTCAGTGGTGGAGCTTTGGTTGACATTTTAGTCAACACGGTCAATATATACATTTCCCACTGTTTTCCCATATAACGTAACATATTACCAGCTAATAAAAAGTAGTATTGTATATATCCGATTGATTTCGTCGCTTTAAATATTACACTTCTTATGGATCACCTAGAATAATTTGAGTGCCGGTTCCGATTGAATCCTTAAAAATTTTCTCAACGTTTTGCCTCATAAGCCACAAGTTTCTTCAGCAGAATTCGTCTGTGTTTGTTAGTTATGTTGTCGAGTTTCCATTTGCATTTCAATTTATAATAATGGTACAGATTTATGGTGGACAAAGTTCTCGACAATTTATGCGTTTTTGCGAAACAAAGTCTGACAGATGGCTTCATATAACACAAGAAGTTATTTGCGAAGAAGAGCAGTCATTTCCAAAAGAATTGCATCGATTCAAATGAACTGTCGTCAAGATTTGACAGAATAATTCTAAAATATTTGGGCGCCGAGTGAGAAGTAGACATTTGTAAAAAATTATATTTGTAAAGTCTCAGCGAGATTGAAATGAGTAATTCCAACGTTTCGTTCGGCAATCTGGTCCGAATGCATATCCTAAATCCGTAGCTGTCGAGTCACCTGACAACTCCATTAGATCGAATAAAGCAGCTCAATCTTCAGAAAGAAGGCAAAGTAATAAGTCCGACAGGGTGCTTCTACTAAACGCTAATCCTAAACACCATAATTTTGAAAATACGTCTCATCATAAAATTCTAGATACTAACAGTTTGAACGGACATGAAGGCGTGATGTTAGCTGATGCATAGGAAATCATTATTAATAAATAAAAATGGATATGTATCACTGATTATTAATACTTGTTCAAAATTCTCGACTGTCCATATCTTCTTATGGAGACGTTAAGAAATGTTTTACAACTGTTTACCCACACACACATACACACTCTGTTTAAAGTGTTTAACAAAGGTAGACCAATATTTGTAAGTCCGAGGTCAAATTTTGATCACAGCTCATATAATTGTGTTTATTATACTTGTTGATACTTTTTGAATGACTCATGATTGGACAAATTTTCAAAAACAAGTGATGTTCCTTTTTGTATATCAACCTATGTTATGTTAATTTCGATTAATTTCCCTGAAGAAGTTCGGACCAGATTGCCGAACGAAACGTTGGAATTACTCATTTCAATCTCGCTGAGACTTTACAAATATAATTTTTTACAAATTGCATCGATGCTTTCAAATTTTACCCTTCTAGAGAACAAGCTCCTTATTCTGATGAATCATATTTGTGTTGGGAGTGATTCAACCACCAGTTTACGAATTTGCGCAGTAGGTAAGCCACACATTATTTTATTGTATAAGGCATCACTATACTTTTTAAAGAACTAGATTTGGATTTCTAACAATAATACCGAGTCAGAGCTTCTATACGGTTCAGAGACTTGGCGCGTCACGTAAAGCACCTACAACAGGCGGCTGCAGACATTTTTCAACAGCTACCTTCGCTCCATAGAGAAGACCAAATATTCAGACGGAGTTGGAAACATGGGTCTCTGGAAACGAACCAACCAAAAACCTACTGCTCAACAAATAGGTCGGAGAAAATGGAGATGGATCGGTCACATGCTGGGGAGACCTTCGAGTGACATAGGGCTTCGCGTAGAACCTCGAGTGGAGACTTAATGGGCGGAGGTTGACATGGAGACGATTGTTTGAAGTGGAGATGCAAGCCTATGGGTGATCATAGAGCAAGCTAAGGAGGCCTATAGAGAACAGGATGAAACGGAGGTCATGCTGGAGAGCTATGTCCCACTAGAGACCTAAGGGAATAATACTAATAATTTTGAAACTCCCTAGACCTGCTAGAAAGAGTCGGGTTTGACTGTGTGATACCGTAAGATATACTTGTACCTTATCAAATAAAAACAAACAGCAAGTCTATTGTATCCAATATTATAAACTGACTATTATAAGGTATTATAGGTGCAGCTAACCTAAATCAATATATAAACACGGTAACTAACACTAACAATTAAAAAAATGTAACGTTTTACTTTTGCAAGGCACTTCAGTCACATATCGATGATCAGTAGACAGGAAATTCACTGATGTTCTAAGGAAAGTGGAAACAGTTATATACCACCCATGCCAGTTTCATACAAGCCACAAATATTACCATTGCATTAGGATTCAATGCATTCATTAAACTTCGGACAAACTAGTCATTTGAGAAATCCGCTATATGGAATTTACGGGATGATATGCAATGAGAAAAATTCTAGTTGATTTGAATCTACCACGGTAGTATCTCTTACCTTACTATTACCATTATTTTTATGGGAAATATCAAAAAGAACGCTGTAGCGAAGAAAATTTTCTATTCGACGAAGTCATCAACTAGACTGTACATTAGTGTATTTATAGTAAATGGGTAAAAAAGTTCCAGAACTATTTCCCGTCAAGGGGCAAATTAACATCAATATCAAAAAACGTATAAACTTGTTTTAAAATGAGATCAGTCGAAGGTTATATAGGAGGAGTATAAAAAGAATGTAAACTAACCCCAATTGTGATTTAAAAAATGTCGGTTTGTTTGCACGAGAAATGATTACATCGAATAATTCTTGCCAGTCTTCTCCAATCAAAAATCTTAGTCCTCGATCACTATGGCATGCAAGTACAACAGATGATATAACTCAAATTAGTTAATAACCAAAATAAGACAAGACAAGAGACATATATCCTACAATTTAATTAACTAAATAGACAGACTGTTATAATGTCTTGTTAACACTTACCAATTAATTATTAACTTTTGCATGTATTTGTATTCTTCGAATTCAGTAAGATAGGCATTTTTAACTTGAAAAGTACAAATCATGGAAGTTGTAACTTAAACCTAATTGTTTGCATTTCATTTGTTCAAGTCTCTTGACCAATTTTTATTTTTTCACAGAGGTTGATTGCGATACATATATGAAAATTAACGAAAAGCTAGAAACATATGATATAAAACTTACATGTATGCAGCTGAACTATTTGATATCACAAATAGCTTCCTGTCATTCTCCACTAATCGGCATAGAAATTTACGCAGTTGAGGTTCTTTTACAATGTACTTTTCTATAAATTAATTATAACACGGTTGGGAAAATGAAATTTCTTTATTAAGTTCGAAGGTGATCTTGAAAGAAACTTCATCAAAGTAGGACAGTAATTGAAATAGCGAAGGATTTTGTTTCGAAACCAGTACTTTCGCGAAATGACTAATTATTGTTTGTTAATTTTATAATGATGTACGAAAAACAAATTTGTATATTATTATTATTATCGTTCCCTTGGGTTCCGGGAAGAAAATAGCACGCCAACAACACATCCTCACTTCGTTCTGTTTCTTGATGTCCTCTTCTGCTGGGTCCACGATTGTTCATAATCTCTCATCTCCTCATCCCCAAATGATCTCCTCCATGTCACCCTAGGACGACCCGCTCGTCGCTTCCCATTCGGGTTCCACTCCAGCGATGGCCTGGCGCACGATGTTATTCGACGGCCTCCTCAGCGTATGCCCAATCCATCTCCATTTTCTTCAGCTTTTGATTGGTTTGTTGCTAGAGTTTCTTTTTGCTAATTCCTTCTGGCGAGTCATCTGGTCTTCAGTACTAAGCGGAAGCAGCTATTGATAAAAGTCTGTAGCCTGTTGAAAAGGCTTTTCGTGACGTGCCAGTTTAGTTTAGTGAAAAATGTTAGGTGTTTCGTGCTTCTTACCTTTTAAATCATTAAGAATACAGGAAAGGCGATTATCACAAGGAGTGTTAAAGTCAAACCATATTACTTTTCTGACTGTCTGACAAACTAACCTAGAACTTCCGTCGGAATTGAGTACAAGTCATCGACTACTACATTATGCCCTCTGTCTAACTTGCTATACCAAACATTATTATTACAGAGAATACTGACTCAAACACCCTTTAATTGGAAGCGGGATACCATGATGATGCCAGCTGATGAAAAACGAACGAGTTTTTCGTATCTATGGTGCGATTCCAAATGTGAGGTTAGTATAAAGAACATATGCAAACAATGTGATCAAAATATATGCATAATCATTTGTTCAGGAAAGTCATAGCGAAGTAAATTAAATTGAAGATAACTTTATGTCGATGATGAGACTATCTAAGTCACTTTTCCAAACTGTTATTGAGGTAATGGGTGGTGACTGAAAGTGAAATGAAAATCTGAGTCACCGCAAGAATCAAACAAGCGGCATGTGAACTACTAGTTCGACATTCTACGAAGGCTACGTCATCATCTTACCAGAGCCGAACAATCTTCTCTTTCATTATCACTCAGATCAACAGGAAATAAAATAACCTAACTAGACAGCTAACCTGACGAGAAATAAACACCATTCATTCACATGACAACTAGGCATTACCTGGGGTGATAGCAGTGAAATGATCACCTGGTTAGCAGGCGGATCTTATTGCTTAACCAGTAAACCACTGGAGCAGGAATTCGCAGACTTCTGTTTTGAATCCTGCTGAGAACCAGTTTTCTACTTCACCTATTATAACCACCCAATACGTCAATAATTTTATACCAGAAGTTGGACTCACTTAAGAAAGGTGAAATCTTTGAAATCTGAGATGACCTCCATCAAACACAATCAATAAATTATGAAGATATAGGCATTCGCTTGCAGATAAAAGAACAAGGCAAATATTATTTGACCTCAAGTTAAGTATATGATGAGAATAGCATACAACGAAGTCGACCGAGAAATAATTTACCAATGGGATTTGAAGACTGAGCAAAACAATTACTCAGTACCATCAGCTTTCAATACACCTTTAGATAGTGTCAAGAAGAGATCAAACAAAATGATGAGCACAGTCTTGTATTCCAGAATACTCCATTATACGTAGGATGATATTTTCATCACAAAGCAAATACCTATTTATAGACAACTCCCGTATAATATGAGGACATATGCTTTTCTTAACAAAATACTATAAACTTTTATCTATGAGAGGACGTCAATACGTCATAATACGGGACTATTTACCTTCCTATATGTATAATTATTGCAATTTTTCGTCAAGATGTGAATTCACGTTACACAACGGCGTGTAATATAAGTGCCTGTTGTATTAAAGCAAGCGTAAATTATACACAAAGAGAAGAATGAATTTACCTGGATTAGACATGACTGTTTGACCTAGGAGACCAGACTTATGAATCCGTGCTACAGCCGTCTAAAAAGTTAGCATATAAAAAGGCTTTTCAATGCCAATAAAACAATCAAAAGACTAATACTTTCCTTCGAAAACTTCTACTACATGTTTCTACATACGGTTATGTCAGACGTGGGGTGTTAAATTGATTGAGGGCAAAAAAATCAAATAGGCAATTAGGTTAGAGACTTTGCATAGATCTTAGTGAATGTTACATACAGGATAAGTTTTAGAGATATTAAGGTGGCATTCAAGTACTAAGGTTATAAACAAGAGATTTCAAGTGACAATTTGAGATATAAAAGGCCTGAATTTTGGTAGTGCTTGGATAAAAGTACTTTTGCTTCAAAAGACAACGGTCTTGGATTCTGTCCTTCAAGACATTTAGGTTGTGTCCTATGGAGGACGCAGGACAGAGAGCAACAACTAGGCAGTACTCTGTGGTTTCCGGTGGGTTTCCAGCTGGTATCTATCAGGTGTCAGATATTTATCAGTATATCTACAAACATTCTAGCAGAATACAATAACCACCAATCTGAAATTTAGAAATCTTGTTTGTAGAAATCTAATCGCTTGCTTCAAATTTGCATAAGAAAAACAAATTTTTCAACAAGAATAAAGTAAAAGCTGAGAGAATAATGCATTCCATATGAGGGCTGAATTTGCCTACAAAAAATCCGAATAGCTTATGATGGTTCTAATTCATTAAATGTGATATTTAGACTGATTACGAAGGCGATACGCAGATAAGCTCAGTCATACAGGGAATTAAAACCAACAGAGTATAGGAGGATATTTAGATTTGACAAGGGAATGCAGAAAACAAATGATTACAAATGAGTTTCTTTTACTTAACGTCAGAAGATAACATATCATATCTAATAGAAACTACTTAGCAAGAAATTTGTTGACGCTAAAAATTAGTTCTTAGTAGCTTTAAAATTTTCTTGTCAACCCATATTAAATGTAAAAGTAAGTGTTAAAATAGATAGTGACAAAATGTTCAAAATGTAAGAGACAATTGCCAACACTGGTATAGGTTTAAGGATAAAACTTGGGCACTGTGGTAGACTATAATTCCATTATGGATAAAGTTTTATCTTGATAAAGCCACACAGTGTTATACAGTAATATTTACTGATGACGACATTTCGAGCACAATTTACTGACACTCATAATGATTATGAGTTACTCGTATAACTTTCTTGCTTCGTTTATATACATGAGTAAAAAGTGATTAGACATTTGGATAAAATCAATATAAGACTTGCTTGAAACAGAAAGCAAGATAGAGTACATTCGGAACCAATATTAGTGTTATCAATTAATATAATATGATGAGAATTAAGATGAGTGTTGTTAGTCAATAAGATGGGAAATAAGATAATTTTTATAGTAAAAATAAGTAACTTGTGAGAATGTTATAATTTGAATTGAATACATTTTAACATTATTTATTATTCTCCGATTTGACTGGTAATAATATCTTCCACATCGCTGATATTTGAGTTGAGTCACTTCGATTGCATGTGCTGGGTATTGACTCGATGAACCAGGATTCAGTAATCAATCTCTCTCTCTCCACCTACCCATATTACGTTTTAGAATTTTGACTCTGTCCTACCCTATTGTGTGGCTGTGTGTTAACGCATGCAGTGCAATTGCTGAGTTTATTTTTTCTAGATTACTTATCTTCGTGGGATCAATTATTTTTACCTTAGCTAAATTCTTATGTTCCGATAATCTCACTACTCCTGATCTACTAGTTTGACCTACCATCTTATTGACTAACAACACTCATCTTAATTCTCATCATATTATATTAATTGATAACACTAATATTGGTTCCGAATGTACTCTATCTTGCTTTCTGTTTCAAGCAAGTCTTATATTGATTTTATCCAAATGTCTAATCACTTTTTACTAATGTATATAAACGAAGCAAGAAAGTTATAAGAGTAACTTGATATGATTATGAGCAATAAATTGTGCTTGAAACGTCATCAGTAAATAATACTGTTTAACACTGTGTGACTTTATCATGATAAAATTTTATCCATACTGGTATAGGGTCAATAATCAAATTTCACTAATAATATAACCGTAGAACAAAAGCTCGGTACACTGATTCGATCAATGAAACTATATTTCTGAAAACCAAATTCACTACTGATGTGCCTTTTTCTCCGATTTAACCATGACTAACAATGTAAACCGTACATTCAGGCTTTTCCATTTCATGAAAAAAGCAAACAAAGTAGGTATATAAAAACAAATGCCAATCCACCTTCTCCTAGTGCTACATAATTTTCATTTGAGCGACAGTGAGATATGTTTTAAATCAAAGGAGAATTAGATAAAAATAAAATTCAACAAGGAAACTAATCTATGCAATTAGAGTATGAAATGTCTTAAAAGAAAAAAGTGAAAAAAAAATAAACACGAATAACTGATGAGTGCTCATCGACAACAGGACTTACAGAAACATCTTGATAAACATACACAGGTTTGTAGTTTATACCACGTCTATCGAAAAACTGAAAAAGAAACAACAAGTCAGTATTTCAAAACCAGTAGCACAGTAGTTAGTTGTATATATATATATATATATATATATATATATATATATATGTACTACAAACTGAGGTGAAAATCCCACGAAGCTCCATAACGAGACGTTTAGTGGGATACCAACACAACACTGATGTCACTAAGGCTTTCTGGGTTATTACGAGGCTTACATGATGTTAGTTCTTGAACCGTAGCATAGTGCATAAAAATGATAGTCATTATGGTAGTGATCTAGGTGCACAATGAATATATGTTTTTGTTTCATCAATTTTTGTTCCTGTCTTCCTTTCAGTCCATTTGTGTTCTCATAATTTTGAAACCATTGAACCTACCTTAGCTATTTATTTAACGTTTTACTATCACTGTCTGACATTGATTTCCCACTAGTTTTCAGATGTTTCTCCAAGTTCATTTTGCCACCAAGCGTCTTAATCGATTTCACTTGGTCTATTCGGAGTTATGTACTTAATTAATTCATCATATTTTGCAGTTCATACTGCTAACCTCAGCGTTATTAGTATGGTAAGCATTATTATTTCAATCAGCATGTTTAGTTGGCGTAACGCTTATGATTTTTCGGTTGTTCAGTAGTGTCAAACCTCCCCCCGTTGGTCTCTAACTACTCTGTTTAAAACGATGTTAATCATTCAGTAACTTAGTAACGGTATTAATAATGACCGACAAGCAGTACTTTTTGACGTAAACGGTACCCCAACTACTCATATCAAGCAATTAGTAGTATGTGGTACCATTTGGTTTTGGTTGCTTTCTTGATTACAATTTATGATAGCTTAGCTCCCAAAGGAAACCGTAACGGTTTCTCATCTAGAACTGTGTTATGTGCAAATGAAGAATTCGATTTGATGCCAAAGCAGACACAACAAAAATTCGAGTAGGTTGAACTGATTCGCCTCTCTGAGCTGAGTCGGACCGGGTATACCACTGTTAAGCTCAACTCCGAACAAGCCAATTGTCTGTCCCGTGTTTATATTGATTCTATCTGACTAACTAGCACTGCTGTTTGACATGTATAGTCTCCAACTACTGACATCAAACAATCTGTAATATAGAATATCATGCTAATCTGCGTCCAATCCGAAAACTTCACGTTCAATGTCTTACAATGCATGTATGTATTCCTTTATTTACTCAGTATATAAAATATTGTATGTAGAGTAAAAAAAGTGGAGTATTCTTACAGCAATCTATGAACCGATAAACACTACTTATATAGCATTTGTTGCTTATTTTAAATGTGTATTCAGAAATATATATTTTGCAATATGAATAATTAAAACATTTTGATTGTTTGCTTGTAGTAAACTGTTGGTTAAGAAAACGAGAGTTATCTTAAACAATAACACGACAAATTGTAGTCAGATTGAAATAAATGAAGAAAACTGCTACATGGATATTATCATTATGATGACTTACAGCTATAATTGAACAGAGAAGATTGATTTCTGGCAATCGAAAAAAATCCATCAACTGAAGCATAACAGTATCCTAAAAAGATATATATATATATATAAAGTATTTCAAAACTGCAAAATTATTTCAGTGCTTTTCTCTACCATTTGAAATGTTGCATTCAAAATAAAGTGAAATAACAATAAAATTAAACAAAATTACAAATATAGAAAAAATCCCTATTTAAGAAACAGAAAGATTGAGCGAAGAAATATTTACTTTTCAATTAGATCCTCATCTCTGGCTCTACTCTAATATATATATATATACATATATGTATATATATATATATACATATAGCATTTTTATTACAATACACAACAGTTTACCAATCAAGTGGCGATAAGTTTGTCAACAATAATTAGTTTGTGTCAAAATGTCAGTGGGTTGATAATAAACGTTGAAAATCAATACACACTTAAAAGGTAGAAATGGATAGAATAAATTAATTTTACAAGGATAACACGTAATTAAAGATGAAGTGGTCAAAATAAATCAAAATAAATAATTTGAACAATTATAATTTTTATAGTTTTTAAAAGTTCAAGGGGAGGGGGGCGACGTAGTCCTGTTTATGCATTCTTGTAACGATGGCCACGGTAAGGAAAGTGGCTGCACAAATTTCTTCTGAACACATAGGCTTGGCTTCAGTTGTCTGTAAAAGATGAACTCGTAGAGCAAAATTAAGATTAGTAGGAATGCGATAGATTATTTTAAATGCAGTATTAACATCAACTTTATGCTCAGTGTCAACAAGGTGTGCTAAAATAGGACTACGAATAGATCTTGTTTGTCCCTTGCTTAACCATGTTGGATGATGTTCGGAAATACGACGATGAACCTGCCTAATTGTCCAAATTATTTTATTTTGATTTATTTTGACCACTTCATCTTTAATTACGTGTTATCCTTGTAAAATTAATTTATTCTATCCATTTCTACCTTTTAAATGTGTATTGATTTTCTTCGTTTATTATCAACCCATTGACATTTTGACACTGACTAATTATTGTTAACAAACTTATCGCCACTTGATTGGTAAACTGTTGTGTATTGTAATAAAAATGCTATATATTTTAGAGTAGAGCCAGAGATGAGGATCTAATTGAAAAGTAAATATTTCTTCGCTCAATCTTTCTGTTTTCTAAAAATCATAAATAACAGTTGGCAAACTGCTATATAGTCATTTAAGGCGGTTAAAATAATTCGAATTCATTCAACTTAGAGTAGACAGTGAACTGCTTATAGAATACATAAAAAAATATTCTTGGCTACTTCCAAAATATGCTGAGACAAAATAAAACGATTCTAACAATATAGAAATTAAAAATGTCGCTATATCGTGCATAATCTGTCCACACGAACGAAACAATATTCTTTTGAATAAATTCTGTTTGAGTTCATACAGTTATAGAAAACACTACACCAACGACACCTTTTCAACCTCAACATATATATACCAGTTTACTTGCTCATCTGGAGGTGAGTACATTGGCCATATCATCTTTTCGCTTGTAAAATGCTCCCTAGAACATTATCCACCATGGTTAGCAGTGGGAGAACGCAAGGGTATACACAATTCGGTAACAGAACATAATCAGCTCCATTTGGAAAGTCCTTCAAAGTCATATACAAGATCCGATGATGAAACCTCTCAAAGGTGGTGAAATCCAGGCATCTGGGAATAGCTCAGGCATTAGTGATCCAGAAGTTCAAGCCCACAGTATGTGTATTCAAAAGAAATACGTCCAACCGTTGTCTCTACCAACCATGGGGTCATCATTAAAAGTCAGTCCTCTCAATAACGACTTCCCTATTACCTTTCTAATCCAATCATCCTGTTTATTTCTGTTATTTATACGCTCGGTTTTTAAATTCCTATATGGATTACTATGTGTTATTTTATCCAGACTTCCTATCTACTTTGGTATTACTAAGTTTTCAATGCTTAATTGCACAGAATCAAGTTTCTTAGTTATTATTATCCCACTGTGTTTTTTATCCGATCTTCCTGTTTATTACACTTTTTAATATTGTTAACTGGCCCCCTGATGGTTAATAGTTCTTGAACTTTCTCACCCATTTACTATAAATACACTAATGTACAGTCTCGTTGATGACCTCGTCGAGAAAATTTTCTTCGCTGTAACTTTCTCTTTATACAAATATTTTTAAGTAATCACAACACAATATCAAAAGAAAAGACACTAAGGAAGCTGTATTTCTAAGGAAATTATAAATCTGGAAGTCAGTTGGAGGGACAGTCGAAACTATGCTGTCTGTGAAGAAATGATTCGGTGGAACTGCAAACTTCTCAACAGCATGCATCATCGGACTATAACTTATGTCAGAGAACAAAAAGCTATTCGACATCATAGTGAAAAAACATACAATACAGTTATGAAGATCGAATTTAGTACTTGACCTTAAACTAAAACAATGATTCACTAGTTGTTACGAATGGGTGATGAAAAATATCATTTAAAATTGATTATTATGATGGCAGTGGTAATACTTACACTGGGTGTTATCTTTTGCTTCAAAACATCACTAGCCAGATGAACTCCACGGTAAACATTTAGTATTTCATTTAATGACAGGAGTGTAAAGCCACGATGAACAGTATCCAGTTGGATATGATGGAAAGCGTCTACTTTCATTAATAATCCCTACAAAAAAAAGTAGATACTGCAAGGAAACAAATGAAAAGAGTTAATTTTTAGGAAATGCAATACTACTACTACAGTTTTAAATAAGGAGGTGGTTCTGCCAGCTTAAACAACGGAGTCCCAAATTCAAATTCCTCGTCACCTATTTGAACTTTCGCAGCTGGGTGGCATTAGCAGCTCTCACATAATGTGTGAGGCGTATAGTCTGGCGTACATGAAATATTTATTCCGGGTAACTGAGTATCAAGAAAAAATGCTGAGAACTGGCAAACAATTAGGTTCTTATGATACTAAAGAACCAAGGAAGGAGATGAATAAAGTTTGAATGAAAATTTATTTATTTATTTTATTATAGCTTGATTCCACACCGTATTTTTGGTACAGGTATGACATTTTCAGCATGCGATATCGGTAGCCCAAATTTAGCAGGCCGACCATAGATATCAGGTGTGCGTCGGCGGGGGATCGAACCTCGGACCATGTACATGGTCGGCGAGAGTCCTAACCGCTGTGCCACCGACGCAAAGAGATAGTAAAAGACTAACGAAAAAGTAGTTATAAGAGCATTTCAAATGAAACAAATATGTTTTATCGAATGTAGGAAATGGAACTGAGCGAATTTCTTCTGAGTACGAACAGCGAGATTGCTTAAAGGTCTGTAAGCTAAGTTAATAACAAGAGATGCAAGCGGAATTTATCGAAAAAACAAACAATCAGAAGGATACTCTAAACTGCCTTGAATACGCTGGTGCTGTCCACCGCGTGATCACCTTCAGTCCGATAAAACAAAGTCTAGCTGCAGATGGAATTCGTATTCTCCTCTGCAATAATACTTTCTATAAACTACACATTAACCCTGCAGTCTTGAAGGAGCTTAAACAGTAAATTTTAATTCTGAGTCCCATCATTTGTTACTCAAAAAAGAGTAAATAGGAAGTGAACTTGGCAATCGATACAGTTACATATTCTGCACGAAACCTGAGGTACTGTAATGAGTACGAAGATACAGACAGATATAGCATCCTAAAGCCACTAAGGAAAAAAAGAAGTTTGGATCTGATTCTTTTTAAAACGTGACTAAGAAAATAATATAAACCCAAAATACTAAGTGAACATACCCTTTTTACATCAAAATGTAAACCACGCCTGGCGAATTCCACATAATCACAGTTCAGAATTTCTTCAGGATACTTAAGATGTTGAAGATTCCATTTTGTGAAAGTGGTTTATGTACAAAAGGTAAAATAAAATAAAAATGACTTAGGTCCCTTTCAAAACAAAGAATAACAAAATAAAATGGGAATTATGGTACACACTAATAACTAATGAAAGTTGCAGAAAATACTAGGAAAACGGGAGAGTATATATTACTAATCAATAGATGCAGACAATTATCAATTTTCGATATTCAGTAAAAGAGGAGTCATCGGCAATTACTTAGCTCATCTTATATGGTTAGATTATATACACTACATAAATTTTGATACACTGTAAGTATGTGAAGGGAGTTTTGAGTAAGACAACATCGATTATAGCGTATGTTATTTTCTAACCCAATTTTAATTTTATAGAATTGAACGAGAAACAGCTAGCGAAAACAAACAAGAAAAACAATTTGGTCGTCTTAGACAAGGTGAGTACCTAGCTCCCTAGGGATCGTGCGCGGACAACCGAGCACAACACAACTGAATGCCAAAATGAGCAATGGTGCTTGACTGAGTGCCTTCAGCTTAATGGGTTTGCTAAAGCAGTGAAAGCCAATAGCCTATATTTAATGTCAGTGAAGATGTAGGCTATTCACTATGTAGAATAATATACCATTACAGGAGTAAGTTCAAATATAAAGAAGTATTACTAATCCTATGAACTCAGGAGCAGTATAAGCCTTAGTTTTCCATTCAAACAGTGAACATTAATTGGACGGCATTCAAAAGAAATTAGGAATTAGCAAACAAAGACCAGGTTACATGGCTGAAGATCAACTACAACAGATTGAAAACATTCAATCATTACCTTCATTTAAAACAGAATCCTGCAACACCGTTATATAAGGACGGTCAAAAGAAATCCTACCATAAAATGTTGTAATTATCCGTTTATCTTACAAGTGGGTAGATTTAAGCGCTCAGCTGGGTGGGAATTTGATTAGAGGAACCAAGAATCTTTTGAGCTGGTTTGCTTCGTCTTTATGAACTAAGTAATCTAAGGAGGAAAAGTGAGGTCTCAGGTTATTGGGCTTGAACGATGGTGTAATGAACCTATCCTTATCTTTCAGCGGATTCTGAAAAACAGGCAGATTTCCTGGTGTCCGAAACTTGTCATATTTCATGGTCTGAAGGTTGTTTTTAATTCAGTTAAGCGGCAGGTGCTATGATATTTATTCAGATTTGTTTAGTTATATAAGTGTCTCTAGAAAACTATCATCTGAAGAGACATTAACAAGTATTATTCGTCAGGGATTCATGCTGTCACCATCCTTATTTAATTCCATTATGAGTGTACGAATGAATATGACTTTCATTGACCTGGGTTTTTTTTTGGCTTCCGTCGTTTTCAGTGCACACAGAGTGAAGAGGAAGTGAAGAGTCATCAAGTAGAGGAGTTGCATTAGTAGAAGGAAGGCAAGATAATAGAGATGAAGATGAAGACAAAGATGAGTGAGGATTAGAGAGGTTTTGCATGCACTTCGGATTGTGAGGGCGATTGTTACTTCCCGGCTGCCCACACCGTGGAAGTTGGTTGCGTGACCGCAGAGCCC